>JAOXJP010133105.1:0-13547 GCA_025762735.1 Platanus orientalis | reverse complement strand
GGCCTGGACAACCCACACTCCAACGGCTACATCTCTCTCCGCAAAACACAGAAATGAGTGTGGTTAGTCTCTTTAGAAAGCTAAGAAAGAGAGAGAGAGAGAGAGAGAGAGAGAGAGACATCTTTCTAATGATATATAATGAGTGTGGTTTTGGTATGACACCTAAATGTGCAAAAGGCCTGAACTTTCTGCCACCGCCTAAATTTTAATGTGGTATAATGCCGGAATGTGAAAAAAGCCTGAACTTTCTGCCACAGCCTAAATTTTAATTGCCTAAAGTCAGGCGTCAGGCTTGGACAGTCCACACTCAAATGACAATATCTCTCTCCATAAAACTCAGAATTGAGTGTGGTTAGTCTCTTTAGAAATCTAAGAGAAAGATCTTTCCAATGATATATTATGAACATGGTTTTTTTCCTGATGCCTGAAAGTAAAAAAAATACATCTGAACTTTCTAACACCTAAATTTTAATGTGAATTAAAAATTAGTAAGGTGTTGTGGTCCAAAGTAAACCCAATAGAGACAAATTTTGTCCCTATTGTGTAACCCTCTTTAAGAAGTGATTATGAAATGATATTAGGGCATCAAGGCAGTATGAAAGAAATATAAAATAAGTATAGAAATAGATTAATTAATTAACTAGGGGGTTAGGGTATAGGCTTATCTTAACAAAGGGTTGGGGTTAGGGTAAAGGTCTTAAGCTTTTCCCTTTTCCTTTTCTTTTCCTTTCTTTGATTTTTCTATCTCAAAAATCCTCCCTCTTTAGCACAAAATTGGGGATATTTATAGGGTTTGGTAGGTGTGTTTGAAGGGCTAGGATCATATCTAGGGCCATGTGGGATCAAGGACTAAGATGGCAAGATGTGGAGGCCAAGGTACCCCTCCCATTGTTGGAGACCAACCTACGGCTGAAATTAGAGCTTGGGGGATAAGTGAGGGATCAAGGGTTAGGATCAAAATTAGGGTTTACTAAAATGGAGAACTAGGATAGAGTTTGGGGGTTAATAGGATCAATGGTGAAGATTAAAAGGTATGGAAGCCAAGACACTTCTCCCATTGGTAGAGAACAATTAAGGGGTGAGAAGGCTTGTACTAGATGTGGGGGTGGATGAGGGTTACATAGATATTTAAAATTCATGCATTTGATCATAGGGAGGGTGCACAAGGGTTCACAAGATCAAGGATGAGGGGTGAAACTTGGGGAGCAAACCATCTCTTTTGATTGGTTAAAAGAAATCAAGGGTTAAAATGGCTTGTGCTAGATATAGGGTTGGATGGAGATTACATGGATATTTGAAATCCATTTAATTGAATCTTAGAAGGGGTACATGGGGTGTACAAGATCAATAGTGGAGAATAAAACTTGGGGAGCAAACCATCTTTTTTGATTGGTTGGAAGGCATCAATGGCTCAAATAGTTTGTGCTAGATCTAGGGTTGCATGAAGGATTCATGGATATTTGAAATTGATCTTAGAGGAGGGGTGCATAAGAGAGATCTTCATCCAAGGGTGTAGGCTTAAAGATATTAGCGTGAATGCATTTATGAGCATTAATAAGCTAAAATCCAAAAGAAATGAGCTTAATAATCTCAAATGAATTAATTTCATGCAAAAAGCCCCTTTACTTGGTTATCTCACTTTTTAGGTTCTCGTCCTCGAAAACACGCAAAATCAAAGTACATTTTCAAAGTCTCGGATGTTCCAGTCATAATGGATCAGTTAAAAACAAATTATGATAAGGGTAACTTGGTAAAATCAGGGTTTTATTGACCTCTAAAAGTCTCATATAATTACTAAAAGGATACGATGGTAAAATTGATCTTTGAGGTCTTCAGAAAAAAGAATGGTTTCATGAGAAAACCATTCTAAATTATGATACCTGCGTATAAAATCATGCACAAAACTCTTTTTTTGGCAAGTGACAAAACCTTGACTGGGAATGCCTATGTAATTGTTGGAAGTCTTCATGGAAAAATCTTGATTCATAGAGTATTAAAGTTTAGAGAGTCTGGAATCCACAAGAATTGACAATTTGACCATTGGATTCTCGGGCTATCTTCGGGAGCATTTCAAAGGGGGGTCACTTGATGAGATAGAGTGATAGTAGGTCACTAGAGATCTGGGATTTTGGGCTAGCATACATTTGCAATTACTTCGGTTCAGAAAATAGTTTTTTAAAGACAGGTAGAAAATAGAGAATTAACCTTGTAGAATTCAGAGTCCAGGAGAGTTCTCGGAGGCTCACTGTGTGCCAATTAGATACAAAAGGTGTTTTTGACCTAATTTGGATGAAAAGTGATTATTAGGCTTGTACTGTTTCCTAATGGGCCTGCTCAGGGTGACAATCTTTTAAAGACATCAGAGTAGTCGAGAAGTGGCCATTAACAAACAAAATTTTGGATATCTGGCGAAGTCCCGGGGTTTGGTCTAAAACCTGACACTTTGCCTAAATGTGTTATTTATTTTGAAGTAATTGGTGGAATCTTAGTAGATTAGTCTTACAAATGCTTTTATCTATTACGGGTTTTTCGAAGGCATTGCCGATCTGGAGAGACGGGCACTAACTAATCAAGATTTAGTTGTCTGAGGAACCTCCGGGACTCGTAAAGGTCAAATGCAGTCATAACTGATTTTTTACCCCTCAAGGAAGATTTGAGATATTGAAGGGGTTTGATAACTCAAATGCTTTCTTTCTAAGATATGAGTTTTTGAAGGCAAAAACTGAGAGACAGACACCAACCTTTCTGAATTTGGATGCCAGGTGAATCTTTGAGAGCTTTTTAACATTTTATGGCCAAAAATTCTCGAAAATTGATAAACTAGTTGTTGTCAAATTCAATGAGGATCTATTCTATAATAAGTTCCTTGGAGGTGGTTGATATTGGGGTGTACAAGATCTAACATGACATGGATAAGGTGATGGGAGAAGCTTCGAAAGTTCTTTGAGGGTCCAAGGCTAAATTTTGAAGGCAAAAGTGTAAAATGGTAATTTTTCTGCCTGTGATACTTCGCTAAGGGAAGGCTTATGGAGGCTAGAGAATTTTGAAAGCAATGTATTTGGTAGTCTTAAATGTGGACCCTTATAATCTCATTGATACTTCTTAGAGAATTAGGTTTTATCCTAAAATGGGGTATTTGGGATGACCTTGGTGATTGTACAGCACAGGGCATGATATGGATGGATGCTTTTGTGACCAAAATATTTGGGAAAGACTTCACAAGAGATGCCTAACCTCTTAGGGTCCAGGTTTGCGCTCCCTAAACCAGGGTTGTCTAAGTGCTGCTTTGATGTTCTTTCATTTCTTAGATGACTCTAGTCAAAATTTGGGTGCTAACAAGTCGTATCTTAGGGTAAATAAGTAAGTGAGAAAATTTTAATCAAACATAGAAGGGAAAAGAAGGCAATAACAAGTCAAGGACATGACAAGGTTTGAAACTGTCTTAGACAACTGGGATAACTTTATAAATAAATATAAATCACTCATGTGGGAATCACCCTACAAATAATATAATCATTGTAAAGATCTTAGACATTGTATGGGCTAATTTCCTTCAAGGATTTCTTTAGAACATGTGAAATCTAAATTACTCATGTGAATCTATAAAAATCTGTGAAGTTGTGAATCCTTTAAGATCTATTCTATTTATGTTCAATTTGAAAGGTATTCTTACTTTGTCTTTTGATTAGAACACTAGAAGTGATATTGGTTTATCTATATGATTTGATTCATTGGAATACATATAAATTTGTATGGAAATATATTGAACTCATTAATTATATTGAATTTTATGCCTCATATGTGATTATGTGAACCTGCGAATCCTATTACATGTTTGAGTCAGTGACTCTATATGAAATCTTAGTGAATCATTGTGACTCTAGACTTATGAATATCGAATTATATACTAACATTGAATCTAAGTGAATCATGTGCCTTTAAAATGATTTATTTATGGAAATGTGATGCTTACAATTGCTTTACACATTATAGAAACATTCTGATTGTTGAAACCATGTGGACCTTTGGACTTATTGATGTGAACCTTTTTTTGGACTTCAAACCTTTGACCCACTTTAGGCCTACTCACAAGGCTAAGTGTGAGAAAGTACTTTAGACATTCTCTTTAGCTTATGGATATTGGCCCTTTTCTTTGGGGTTATAATAAGGACATCGGCCCTCCTCCTTGGGGTTATAACAAGGACATCGAACCTACCCATGGTGTTGGCTAGATCATACGAATACTTTACATCGAATCTTTAGACATTGAACATTAGACCTTTTTGAATATTGAATTTTGAAGTCCTTTGAACATTAAACCTTGTGAATTCTAAACACTGTGGACATCAAAAAGTACTTTGGACATGCACTTTGGCTCACAGATATCGGCCCTCCTCCTTGGGGTTATAACAAGGACATCGGTCCTCCTCCTTGGGGTTATAACAAGGACATCAACCCCTTTCCTTGGGGTTATAACAAGAATATTGAACTTACCCGTGGGGTTGACCAGAGCATACAAATACTTTACATTGAACCTTTAAACATTGAACATTAGACCATTTTGAACATGAAACTTTAGACTCCTTCGATTATTGAATCTTATGAACTCTAAACACTTTAAATCTTTAAATTCTGAATATTGTGAACCATGTGGATTCTGAACACTTTGAACATCAAACTTTAAACACTTCAAAATCATAGAATATTGAATCTCTCAAAACTAACATATGTCATCAAGTTTGTAAGCTTTAACATCCACATTGAATTATTATTAGAACTTAGATCTTTATATTGAACCATTAACCTCTATATCACATGTGACTATTGATATTTCTGTACTAGTATGATTGTGATTACAACTTCGATATCTGTTTAGCTTTGTATTGACCTTTGGATATGCTGGCATTCAGATGCATGCTTTACTTTAGATTATTTATAGTCTGCTAGATTTCTTACAAGTTGGGATTAACCCAGCCATTTATTTTTTAGACTAATTATTCTTATAGGTTCTCCATTCGAGAGACTTGCTATGACATCCACAACTTTCCTTTTGTCTTTCTTATCCATATTTTAGACATATTTGGGATCTCCCATTTTTTGTTGGGATCATATTTTCAGTCTAGTAAATGTTTCCCTTTGTATATCTGGTTAAGAGGGCACCCTAGTAATATCTCTCTTTTGATCTAATACTATTGGACTAATATGACCTTTGTGAATTTTACATTATGCTTCTAAACTTTTATCAAACTAATTGTTTATAAAATATTTGAATATTGATTACTATTCTACAATTATTGAAATGTGATTATCGAACTAAATGGACATAAGGAAACTTAACGAGAACTATGTGGACTGTATTGGATCTCACTTGTGGGCCCATGTTTTTGGGTTAATCTTATATGGATTATTAGTTTTTTTAATAGTAACAAATCCAAATCTAGAGCGATATAGATCTATATCCGAGTCTAGGTTTGGGGGCGTTACAAAAGTAAAGCTCATACCCTCAAAATTCATGTGCTCAATGCTTTATGCATTCAATTATAAAGGAGCTCCACAAAGCTTGTGGGAGGAGATTGTTTCAATAAAAAAATGCTCACAACTTACCTTAGATCTTGTGTGGGGATTTCAACTATATAAGATATGGTCATGAAAAAAGGAAAGCATAACCCTAGTCCAACAACCATGTAAGACTTCAATAAATGTCTCTTGGAGGCAGAACTACAAGACTTGAAATGGCGGTGAAGCAAGTTTACATGGTGGAATCAACAACTAGGTAGAGGTAGGGTTGAAAGAAAATTTAACCAAGTTTCAGTGAATGGAGAGTGGGCTAATGTATTCCCAAATTCAGATGCAAATTTCCTGCTACCAGGTGTGTCAAATCACTCACCTGTCTATGCTCAGTATGGAATATGTGGAAGGCCAAAACCATTCAAGTTTGTTGACATGTGGGTACAGCATGAAGATTTCATGGAAGTGGTTAGAGAAGGGTGGAATGTTCATGTATTTAGCAATCGTTCCTTCTGAGTAACCCAAAAACTCAAATCTGTCAAGAATAAAATGAAAACTTAGAATAGGACTATATTTAGTTATGTGAATAAGAAGGAGAGCTTGAGGAATAAAATGTTTAAAATATAGGATGCAAGGAGATTAAAACTAGATGATGATAGTTTGGCATAGAAGGAAAGGGAGGCTACAAATAAATATTACGAAGCTTTGAAAGTGGAAGAGAGTTTCCTAAGACAGAAGGCTAGAGTCAAATGGCTAAATCTTGGTGATGAAAATAATGCATTCTTCTATAGGAGCATTAAGCAGAAAAGAAATAAAAACAACATTAGACACATAATCACCGAGAATGGAGAACACTTGGAGAATGAAGATGCTATTTGGGATGAAGCTGAAAATTACTTCAAGAAAATTATTGCTCCATCTCCAACTCACAGTGCACTACAAGATAACTAGATGCCAGATAGGAAATTAAATGTAGAGCAAGGGAACATTCTGGTGGAGGATATTATAAGTGAGGAAATCAAAGAAGTAATATGGAATGGCAAAGAAGGCAAGGGTTCTCGGCCAAATGGTTTTACACTATCTTTTTTCAAGGTGGCATGGGAAGTGGTGGGGCTGGATGTTACTAAGGCCATCAAGCATTTTTTTCACCACGGGATGGCTTCTGAAAGAGGTAAATTCAACTTTCATCTCTTTAATACCAAAGAAACTAGAGACATCTTCATTAAATGATTTCAGGCCTATTGTGCTCTACATCCTATTGTACAAATTCAGCACTAAAATTCTTGTCAATTGCTTAAAAAAAGTGATGAATTCTTTAGTGCATCCAAATCAAACTGCTTTCATAGAGGGATCTATTGTGAAAACATCCTCCCATGCCATGAAGTTGTTAGAGGATTTGAAAGGAAGAATCATACATGGGCTACGGTGATGAAAATCGATCTTCAAAAAGCGTATGATTCTATCCCTTGGAATTTCGTTAGAGAAGTGTTGGTTAAAATGGGATTCCCTAACAAATTCGTTGGGTGGGTGCTGGAGTGTATCTCATGTCCTAAATTTTCTATCTTAATCAATGGTAGTCCAAAAGGGTTCTTCTAGGATACTCATGGTTTGAGACAGGGTGATCCAATCTCTCTATACCTTTTTTGCCTTAGAATGGAATTTTTTCATCAATTCTTGAAAAAGAAATTAGTGCTAGTAACATCTCTCTTATTCCCAAATGTAGAAGTATAAGACTATCTTCTCATTTGATCTTTATGGATGACCTGATGATTTTTTTCAAGAGCTGATGCGATTTCCCTAAGAGCTATTAATAGAGTCTTAGAATTATTCTCAAACATCTCAAGTCTCTATGTGAATATGGAGAAATCAACTCTATTTTTTGCAGGTACATTAGAGGAGATGGAGAATCAACTATTGGGAGTTATAGGTTTCTCTAAGGGACATCTACCAATGAAGTATCTTAGTGTTCTATTAGTTGTAGGAAAGCTATCCTGTCATGACTGCGAGCCAATCTTGGAAAAAATCAAAGGAAGACTAGTTGGTTGGAAGAGAAGGCCACTCTCCTATGCTTGGAGATTGGTGCTTATTAGATCGGTGCTTTAAGGATGCTATCTCTATTGGACTTGTATTTTTGGCCTACCTAGAAGAGTGGTTAAAGATATTGAATCTATATTTTCAAGAGAATCTATTTGCAAGATTTCTTTGGGCTAGTCCTGATCTTTCAAGGAAAATGCATGCCTTGAGTTGGGATAAGATCTACAAACCATACAAGGAAGGTGGCCAAAACATTAGAAGAGTCAAGGAGATGAATGGCATGGGTTGTATAGTATATATATATCAGAAAATATTACAAAAGGTGGGGAAACTTGCCCCAATACATCAGAAGAATAAACAAAATAAAATCTAGAGATCAGGCACTGTTGGAGGTGGTGAAGGTGACACTGGCTCGTAACCGAGGGAAAAGATCTGTTCCCTTAGCTCGTGAACCCATGACTTCATCCATTGATCCTACACAAAAGCTATACCATTGCTGCACCTTATCTCATGTTCTAAATCCCTGTGGAAAATCCTACTGTCATTGAGCTCACTTTTCAAGGAGCAAATGAGCTTTGCTTATGTTTTATTCCCATACTAGGTACATTCACGCGAAACCTCGGTCTCTGTACATAAAAATATCTCAGCCTTTAGGGTATCTTTGGTCTAAACATGTGCTTCCCGTTCTTCAGCTAAATCTAATAAAGCTTGCTCATAGTCTGCTTGAGTATGAGAATGTTCTGTATGTGATGAAGATGTAGATTCAGTGCATTGTCTCTTGGTTGAAGAGATAGATGCTGAAGGCGTAGTGGGCTATACAGGAGGCCTGCGTAAAAGCCATTGCTCATATGCCAGTGTCATAGCTTGTGTCCTTGCGGATACTAACTGTGGGTGTCCTGAGACTCCCATGTGCGAGTTGTCCCATAGAGCAGCCAAAATAGATCGGGTGTGATTCAATGTGCGGTGATCGAGCTTGCATATGTTCTCAAAAGCTATAGGAAAGTTAAACAATTCTTGTCTGAGTGCGAGTTGATGAAGGACACGTATTGGTACATAAGGAGTGCTCTAGTGTACTCCTATGATGACCATGTAAGTGCGGTCCTTTACAGTAAGGAGTGGGTGATGTGCTTTGTGCCATATGACTCGCCAAGTGATTTGCTCGGGGAGTATAGTAGCTAGTAGGCTTTGGTAATCTTCTACGGATGTCCTGTTTGGCAATGGCGGACTTCTGACATGGATTTGGACTAGAGCTAGATCGCGTGATACACAGATCAGAAAAAATGCGAGGACTGGCAGATGTTTCCATAGCTAAGCTTGTAGGAAGGCTGGGCAACCATATAGTCGACTTTTTGGATGCTGAGCACAATATGAGAGACTGGAGATAGTCTTTGAAATGACCATTGGTGCAAGCGTCCTTTTCTAAAGGTGCTGATCTAGGATGTTCAGTAAAATACCATGAATGTGATGATGGTTGTGCGATAATAGGAGTTGTCCTAAGACAACTAAAGTGAATGCCCTAAACTTGACTGGATTATCAAAGTTGCCAGGTTTTTTCTAACCTTTTTCTAACAAAAGATCGAAGGAGCAATACAAATATTCTCCTGTAGCTTCTTTGGATAGCGAGGCCTTGGAGATATCTAATGTGTTGAAATTCTTCCAGTAGTTGGGCTTGTGATTTGGAATTATGGCTATGGTGCCAAGGAAATGATCCCAACCTAGAAAGGATTCGAGCCCCTCAATGGTTGGTGTGAGTTCATGTTTCCTAAAGTGGAAAACCATGCATATCGAATCCCAAAAAGAAATGGCTGCCTCTATCAGTGGCCAATCCAAGTTGATCTGAGCTAAGGCCTGTGTTGCCCCTAATTGGCTTTGAGTTTTCCAAATTTTCTGTTCTTCGGGAGGAAGGGCAATTAAGACATTTATGAACTTTATGGAGATGGTAGGATAGGTATCCAGTTGTGCTGATCTATAAGCCATGTCTGTGAACATAGAGATGAAAATAGGGTTAGAAATGTCATTTTATAGTAAAAAATAACATTCTGCAGAATTTAAGCCTAACGCCAGTTTTTGGCTTCAATGCTTGTTTTTAAATTAAATTAAAAACAAACGTTTAAGGGTAAATCAGGCATTAGAGTTACTTTGAAAAAATGTCTAACGCCAGTTTATTACTTTGACACTTGTTTTCTAATTAAATTAGAAAACAGGCGTTGGGAGGTTAAACAAGCATTGAAATCAGTTATGAGTTTAAATGACCTGCAACCATATCTTTTTTGTCTTTATCTTTTCCATTCGCTCTTTTCGGTTAAACGATAATGGAGAGGTCCCCACACATCATTTTCCTTCAATCTTTTTTTTCTCAAAAGTTCTTCCTTATTTCAACTTGCCTTGGATTTCAATGGCACAAGCAGGACCAAGCAGACATTTCTCACTTCTTTCAACACAAGAAAAAGCTCTTTGGAAGCATCCGGTTAAGGATGAGGTAGCTTTTCCTTTTTAATTTAATCTTTAACCTTTGATCATTGATTTATGTTTGCTTTTTGTATATCCTTTGATTTTGAATGATAAAAGAAACTTTTTTGAATTTGATTCACTATTACATTTGCTTTTGATTTAAATTTATTAGGTTTTGATCTCAAATTTATTTAGATTGATTTAAATTAGTTTTAAGATGGATTTAGCATGTTTTAAAATGATTTAAAATTGGTTTGAAATGTGTTTTCGCACGTCCTAACGCTAGAAAACAGTAACCTAAAAATTACAGGCGTAACGCCTGTTTTCCACTTGATTTAAAAAATAAGCGTTGGGAAAATAGGCATTGGGCTTAAAATCTTGCATCAGGCTTAAAAACTGGTGTCAAGAAGGAAAACTGGTGTCAAGTTTGAAAACAGGCATCAGGAAGAAAAACTGGCATCAACTTAAAAACTGGAGTCAGGACTAAAAACGGGCGTTAGGCTTGAAAACAGGCGTTAGCTTAAAAACTGGTGTCAGGACTAAAAACAGGTATTAGGCTTGAGAGTTAGTTTTGACAGCTTTGATTTGTTTAATCTTTTTACATTGCTTTTGATTTATTTTGCTTTTAAACTATATTCTAACACATTTTAACTTGTTTTCTTTGTAGATTAGAGAACAAGTGCAGTGCCACGGTTCGTGGTCTGGGGTGCTAAAGTTATGGAGCCAAATGTGTTCAAGAGTGTGGGCGATGGGATTTAGCCACTTCCTAACCCTTCTTATGGTGCCGGCTGACAAGGCCCTATTGATGACTTTTGTGGAGAGGTGGTCCCCTATCACCGAGACTTTTCATCTCCTGGTCGGGGAGATTGGGATGATGCCGGTCGATTTCTTCATGATGACGGGTCTGTCCATGGGTGGGACACCTCCACCGAGCTCGGAGGATTTTGACCCTGCATTGGTGGCTCATTGCATTGGGCCATAGCCAGTGGTTTACTACAAGGGCATCAAAGGTGTCCTTCCCTCGTGGTTCGAGGAGTATGTGTAGGCCATAGATGCGAGCTCAGAGGTAGAGCAGGCTCAGTCGACCCAGGCTTTCTTGCTCTATATGTTGACTCAGTCAATCTTCTATGACAAGAGTGACAAAGTGTATTTCTACCTGCTACTGGCCCTAGAGTATCTAGACTTGGTGGCTTCCCTAAGTTGGGGTAGATCCGCCCTTGGGTGGATGTACCTTAACATGACTGAGATCTCTACAGGCCAGAGCCCTCCTGCCTTTGTGGGCTTAGTTTTTCTCTGGGAGGTATGTATAGTTTATCTAATTTGGTCGCAATTGAATTTGTTGACTTGTTCTTAAACTTTGATTGTTTTGTTGCTACTTACAAGTATGGTGCTATGAGCACTTCCCTTCTTAAGCCTTGAGGTGGAGGAGCTAGGAGGTGCTCCACTTCCCCTGTGTGGCTAGGTGGAAGGATACCCTTCTGAAGACTCGAAATGCAATCTCTACTATTCGACATGAGTTGGATCTACTCACTGCTGATTAGGTAAATACACAATGTTTAATTGAATTAAATTATTGTTTTGTTAATTTTTTAAACCATTTCTTAATATCTATTGTGTTTGTGTAAATCACATGGCGCCCTTGGACTCGTTGGACCTTGGCGGCTGATGATGCCCGAGACCAGGGCATTGCTTGGGATTGGTCTCGTTAGAGGGTAGTCTTGATGGCCTTGGGAGAGGTCACTATGTACCTCAGAGAGAGGTGCTGGAGGCAGATAGGAGGAGGGGTCGAAGCATTTGTAGTACCTCACCCTCCTTCATCTGTGATAGAGACTGAGGGGGTCACCACCCTTGGGAGTGAGGGCACTGATGCCTCTAAGTTCTTGGACTGGGCTAAGGACTATCCTAAGTGGTGGGTGACTCAGAGTTGTGGGCCTTTGGGAACGCCCATGGAGCCTTTATGAGTTTATTTCTTTCTTTTTAATTTGAAATATTGATGCTTTTTTTAATTGTTCTAACTGTGTTTGCTTTTGACTTGGACAGGTTGTTGCTACCCAGCTACCTCTTGAGGTGCCACCACCTCCTGCTCAATGAGGAAGGAAGAGGAGGGCTCCACCAGCGGAGCCAACTATGATGGGCTCGGTGCCCGAAGTGGTGACTTTACCCTGTGCAGGGGGTGAAGTCATAGAGGTGCCTCTCTCAAAGGTAGAGCTACCAAGGGATTAGATGCCCCTAAGGGTGTGACTCAGGTAATTTGTTGATTTATTTTAAATTTATTGATTATTTGTCTTGTTTTCTTTTGAATTAATCATTGTGTATCTACACAGGTCTCGAGGAAGATGTTTCTGATTGCCCTCCACCGGTTGGCAAGGTGCTTTGCCTTAGTGGGGCAGAGGCACTAGGCTCATTTGGCAAAGTTAGAGACTCTGAAGGTTGCCCACCGAGTTGAGGCTGAGGAGGTAATCATATTACCTTTTATTAGTTATTTTTTTATTCTTTGATAATCAATTTTTAAAGATTTTGATATTGAGTTTTGATTTTGTAGTTGTAGAGACAGATCCCTATCCCAGGGGATATGGGAGGTGATGGTGGAGACATTGAGATACCCTACACTGAGTCCGAGGTAATAGGACTAGGAGGAGACGAGGCTGAGAGATATGAGCCACCTGAGACAGAGTAGTTTGTAGGAGAGTCTGAAGCAAGAGGAGAGCCTGGGGTATCTACAGAAGTACCTGATGTACAGATGGAGTTGGTCTCTAGTGGAGTGGTGGAGGTAGCTCTATTACAAGTTGACGACAGTCCTCTCATACCTAGGCAAAGGCCATTCTTATTCCAAGAGGCGGAAGATGATGGGTCGGAAGGGGACCGTGGAATATGTGGGTAGTAGCTTCGAGGAGTGATTGCGGGGCTAGACCCTCTCCCTTTTTGATTTTTTTTTCATTAGATGTAATTAAACATTGATTTTCTTGATTGGAGGGTTGTATAGATGAACCCAAGATGTAATTATGAAATTTTTATTTTCTTGTTGACTTTTGAAAGATGCTTGTAATTCAGATTGGATGTACACATTTTATTTATTTGAGGATGAATTTTATTCATTTTCTTTCCTTTATGGTTTGATTCAATGGTGTGGAATGTTTATGCAATTGTGGTTATCACGTTACATATATTAACCAAAAGGGGTGAGAAGTATTCAAATGTAGATAAGAGGGTAAAATCTAGAGCTAATTATCTAAAAAATAATTTTGGACTAATATTGTAAAGTCAAACATGAATTCTTAGTTCCATTTAATCAATCATGCAAGCATTCAATCAACAAGAACGTAGCAAATAAGCCTAAAGCTAGACTTCTAAGCTATTGAGTGTAGCCTAAAAACTAAACAAACAACAAACAGCCTTATCCCAATTATTTGGGGTTGGCTACACGAATCCTATTCCGCCATTCCACTCTGTTTAGGGCCTTATCTGCTGTTAAACTATAAGCTGCCATGTCCCTCTTTACTACCTCCACCCAGGTCAATTTTGGCCTTCCTCTAGTCCTAGCACCTTCAACTTGT
>JAOXJP010133104.1:0-27529 GCA_025762735.1 Platanus orientalis | reverse complement strand
CCCACATCCCTAATAACCACAATCCATCATTACATGTTCACTAAAACTAGAAAACAAACCCACCCCCAATCAGCAGCTGATCTACCATTACATTTTTAGCCCAAGGAACATGAACCAGAATAATACTCAAGGACATCACCAACTCCCTAATCTCATGAATGAAATGACCATACTTCCAAGAGCCCTCACCCTTGCCCAGCCCCCAACCAATGGCAACCTTATAATCCCCTTCTACACTTAACATTTTGAATGCCCAATGTATGCTTCCACTGTCTAAACCATTTTCAATTCACATACTGCTTAAAGAAAAGATGAACCTGTTGTCACATTAAAGGTTGAGCTTTGGTGAACACAAATACTCCTCCACCTCCAACAGCACGACCAAGAAGCATGTTACCATCCAAGTATGAAAGGTAATACAATCCCCCAACCGACCGCCTGCAACTCAATTAAGTTTCATTTCAAAGTTCACAATTCACAACTATTTATAAGAAATTCATGTACAATTTCAGATATTACAGAAAGTACCTCTCTGGACTTCTCAAAGGAATTTGAGCTTTAAAACTGCGGATGAACTGCAAGATCTGCAGAGAAGCGTTCATGTAATTCTCAAGAAACAAATTTTATTCAGTCTATAATCAGTTTCTAAGAAAACAACCAAATTATTTGCCTGTACAGCCATCCAGCTGGAACAGTCATGACCATGGTTAATAAATTAAAAACATTAGCTAGTACACACTGATTACGCCTAAAGGATGACAATGAATGGAATTGCCATAGAACAATTATGCATAACCAAACATTTGTAGGCAATTCTCAATATACTTTATCTTACCAATAAGATTCTAAAAATAATAAGAAAGAAATTCTGAACTGGGAATCTAGGTTGTTGATGTACCTGCAGACTTAAAAATGTTCGCGGAAGTATTGCTGGGGCTATCACAGCTTGTAGCTCTTCACTGATGCTAATATTTTGAATAACTACCTGCCAAACAATACTTGCATACTTCAAAATGGGTTACAACTGAAACAATATGTTTCACACACACACACAAGATAGATCTATGTAGCGAGACAATTTTTTTTTGGGGAAACATAGCGAAACAACTTGGTTCAACAACAATATCAAGATGGAAGCATACTGAATCTGATGATGACTAAAAATTATAGCAGTAGAACCATATTTTTATAAATCATAGGATTCCACTACAACTGCTTTATCTCCACTGCTTCAGAAGTCCATTTAGATCTCATTGTTGCTGGTTCTGTTTCATTTCACAAACATTTCTGCTTCCTCCTAAGCTTCTTGCAGGACCTTAAGGTAGTTAAAAATTGCATTCTTACATTTTCTGGAGACTGGTCAGCAATGGTATAACTGTACAAAGTATAGACGTACTGTAAATTGTAAAATGCACAAGAGGGATAACAAAAGACAAGGCAAAAGCATTCCCCAAAAACTCAACACAATACAAGCCTTACCCCAGCTATTTGAGGTTGGCTACATAAACCCTGTTCCGCCATTCCGCTCCATCTAAGGCCATATCTTCTGTTAAACCATAAGCACTCGTGTCTTTTCTAACTATGTCAACCCAACTCAGCTTTGGCCTTCCCATTATCCATTTAAACCATTCAACTTGCATAATATCACTCCTCACAGGTTCAGTCTTTGGTCTTTGTTGCACATAACTGAACCACCTTAGTTGACCTTTTCTCATCTTGTCACACATTGGTGCTACCCCTAAGTTCCCACAAATGAATTCATTTCTGATTCTATCATTTCTAGCATTTCCATTCATCCATCCCAACATCCACATCTCAGCTGCATGAATTCTATGTATGTGTTGTTTCTGGGTTCCCCAACATTTTGCTCCAGAAAGCATTGCAGGTCTTATAGCAACCTTATAATTTTTTTCCTTCAATTTAATGTCATCCATTGATCATACAGAAGTCCACTAGCACCTCTGCATTTCATCCAAAGTGTTCAAATTCGAGGGAAACATCCTCTTCAATCACTCTTTCTTTATGGACGATCGAACCAAGATAACAAAAAAGCTTGCTATGGGATATCTCTGGATCATCCATCTTAACTACAACCCATTTCTACTCCTATTTTCACTAAATCAATCACTTGATGTATTATGCTTCAGTACGGCTTATCTTCAAAACCTTTGGATTCTGAAACATCCCTCCATAATTCTAACTTAGCATTTACCCCCCTCTATTGTAACGAATCAAAATTCTATCATTGGCAAACAACTTACACCATGGGACCTCCTCCTTTATATGCCTATTCAGCTCTCATTCATAACTAATGCAAAGATATACACACTCAATGCTTAGCCCTAGTGTAAACTAACTGTGACTGAAAATTCATTTGTCCCTTCCCAAATTATTCGGACACCAATAACTGCTCCAATCTCCATGATACATATCCTTATATATTTATTTGAGACCCTTTTTTTTCTCTAGAACCCGCAGATGATCTCTTTAGGTACACTAACATATGCTTTTATCTAAATCAACAACAACCATGTGATGATCATTCTTTTTCTCTATAAACTTTTACATCAATCACCTAAGTAAGAAAATAGCATCAGTCATTAATCTCCTTGGCAGAAATCTAAACTGATTTTCTGATACTCTAGTTTCATGCTTTAGTGATTAGTTCATGCTCAACCACTCTCTTCCAAAGTTTCAAAGTATGGGTCATAAGCTTGATCCCACGATAATTGGTATAATTCGAATATCTCCCTGGTTCTTGTAAATAGGCACCATGATTTTATTATTATATTTTTTTCATTCCTATAGTATTTTCTTAGTTCTAATGATCTTGTTGAACAACTTAGTTAACTAAAATAAGCCATTATTTCTCATGCATCTCCAAACCCCAATTATGATACCATCTAACCCAAGGCCTTCCCTGTTCTCAGTGCCTCCTCAACTTTGATAGTCTACTTCAACAAAAAAATAATTAAAGAGGAAATTTTACATAAAAGTTGCTAAAAATACTATAACACTCAAATTGTATAGATAAGATTATTAATATGTAACCCTGAGATACATAATTTCTATTCATCAAACCCAAAACCAGTCCTAAAACACAAGTTCATTATCTTTCCATTATAGTTTTGCACTTATAAACTAGCATGTCTTGCAAAGCATAAAAGAAGCCATTAGAACCTTGCTGACCAACAGTTTCAGGAAAGGATAAAGGACTAGCAAGGGGTCGTTTCTGCCCCCAATTGCAGGTGTTAAGGTTCAGACGGCTTTTCTCCTGTTACTATGCATTAGAAAAATTCAAAGAAATAACAGGTCCTATATAATTTTATAATAATAGTACTGATACTCAACATACTTGATAGAAGATGCAAGAGTTTTAGAGAAGAATGCTTCCTAAAGATGCCACCTTACTACATTGGTATCTGTTTTTAGATACCACAGAGCTGGGTTCAAAACCCAACATCACTTGCACCAACCTCCATGCTTGCTTACAAGAAAAGCTATAAAAAGAAAAGGGTTGTTCCTATAAACAGAGAGAAACAGAACATGGACAGATGACTAATGGTTTACATCTAATAATGACAACTCATGGAAGCATGTCTGAGGATCAGAAAATCTAACTCCTACTGCACATACATGATATCATAAGGTCCCTACACATATCAAAAGAAAAGAGTCTAATATAAACAAAGAAACCAACCTCTTCAAACTGAAGATATATGTTACGCTCAGAAACGATCGAAAATTTTGCAGAAACGAGCAGGGTTGCACCTTCCTGCTCCTACAAAGGCAAGCAATATGATGTGTTGAGAACAAATGCAATAGCCATGATTGATAAAACTAAATACAAAAAATAATAATAAAAGAGAGATAGATGTGAGAAACATGTAAAAAAATAATTAGAAAAGGTCTTTGAGTGAACCAAACTCATACATCTATGAAAGATTCCCCTACAGAAAACTCTTCAGGAAAGATACTTAGATTATAGTCCAAAGCTGATAAGGTTTTTGAATTCTCTTACAATAACAGAAACTAAGACTCCCAGAAGTAACTAACTATGGAAGATAGGACAGGTTCTTTCCACATTTAAGTATTATAAGTTTATGAAAAGACACTTGGGAATTCTTTTTGGTATTACAAACCAAGTAATCTAGTTTTACTTCGTAAATTCTTGGTAGGTTCCCAGGACTTTTAAATATTTAGGTTGGAAGGTTCATAATATCACAAACAGGGTATTATGTAATAGAAACACCATAAGAAGCATGAAGGGCGCTTGTTCAAGCTCCATAATGATCACATCATGTGCCCATTGTTAGACTTTCTTCAAAGGGGGAAGGAAGAGTAACATTCAAAGCTTAATAATTTTGACGAAGAAACTAAAGAGAACGGTCAGGCTTTTACCTCCAGTAAGTTCGGAATGCTCCAACGAACAACATTACGGACAATGCCACCATCAGACTGATCCTGGCATTCAAATTTCTGATAGATTTGCCCAACCTACACAGGAACAAATAAAAATATAAAAGTACCTTCCGGTATTCTCATAATTGAGTTACGAGCACCCAAAAAAACAACAAATTCAACCAGCAGGTATTTCCTTCAAAATTATTAAACAAAATTATTCCCTTGTTAAGAAGAAAGAATCTAAACATTTCACAACATTAGATAGAAAACTAAAAAGAAGAAACAAATCAAACCAAAGCTTAGTTGTAGTGGTTGGCAACTAGAATTGAAGTTAAATCTTCAATATAAATGGAAAAGCCAAAAATTAAATTAGAGGACAGAGTAGGTCTAGGTCATGGGACCTAAAATGAAAACTTGCGGTTATTTAGAGAATTTTTTTTTTTTTTTTTTGATAATTGTTATTTACTTAGAGATATATAGGCAAGGAAAATGAAATAGATAAAGAAACCAACACTAAAAAGAGATCGCAGGTTGCCCTAAAAGAGTGTCAAGATACCCCCTTAAGGAATCTAAAGGGAGAGGGCAAACATCGAAGGAAGCTTGATGGTGAAATGACGAAGAACAAGCAACCATTGGAGTAAAAAAGACCTTGTTACAGGGTTTGGTAGAGGGCTAGGATGGAAAAGAAATTCAAATCTAAATGTGCTAAAAAGAAGCTAGGAAAGCAATAAGCAAGGCTAAAATTACAAATAATAAGCGAGGCTAAAATTACAAATAATGGTGAGCATGACTGTATACAAATCTTGCAAGAATGAGGGAGAAAGAAACCAAAATCATGTTGATGCATTAAAAGTGAAGCTACAAAAAGTCACAGTGAAAGATGAGGAAATTAAAGAAAGGTGGATGACGTAGGAAGTAAGGTCGATTAAAAATGCTGCAAAGTGCATTACCAAAAACAAATACTGCAAGGTGGCAGTCAGGGAAGTAGAACACAACAAAAGTAATAAAAAATATATATTCGTTCACTGATTTCTTAACTTATCACATTGCACACAGGTCTACTGATTTATATTCGAACCACCAATCTTGTCAACAAAAAATCACGCCTTGAAGAATAAATCTAAATAGGCAACTAATATGAACCAAATGAAGAAAATTCAAATAAAATCAAATTGGGCAGAATAAAAGGAAGCTAAATGAATCAAACAAATAAGAAGGAATCACTAATCTATAGAGCTGCAACAGTAGTGAAAGAGAATAAGAATGTAAATTGAATTCAGACAAACAGGCATTCATACTCCAATAGAAATCAGACTAAATTTAATAATCTCAGATAATAGCACATTATTAGAAAAGGTAATTTAAGAAAACTAGTCCCTCACCCATGTCTTTATGTAATTACTTCAATCAGATTGAGACTTAGATGATCTCACACCATCCCATATTCAGGTCATGCAACAGCCAGAAAACCACAACTATCATTAAGAAAACCAACTATATTATCTAAAAACCTGAGTTACATTAAAAAGATTCTCCTATAAATAAGCTAGGCCTCTCTTTCCTTCCCATTGACTCATACTCAATAGAAACCTTCAAATCCAACTAAGATTCTAACTTGATAAAAAAGACAAAAAATGCCCCTTCAGCAATTAATCTCACAACCACACACTTAGAAATAATAAAGACACTAAACTAAAGCAACTAAGATTAATTATGTGGGACCGATAAGTAAACAACAAAAATGTACAACTAATCATTAAAGATCCTTCTGAGTTTAATTTTCTTCTTCTTCTTCTTTTCTTTTAGTAAGCAACAAAGAATTTTAGAAATAAAGGGATGGAAAAGTCCCTAGGAATGTACAACTGAACATTAGTCCATAGCTACAAGGTACGAAATGCTCTCAAACTATTCCAACTCAATTATAACTGCCTACGCTCTTAGAAGTTCCCTCCTATAAATATCCTCCACGCCCTCACAACGTGATGTGATGTAGCACAAGCTGGTGAGAAGTTCAGAAGCAAGTAGAAGAGTTACTTGTCCATCAATCCAGGTTGTCCCATATTACAGTAGCTAGCAATCAGCATTAACTTGAATCCACGCCCTCTCAGTTATTTTGTCAAACACTTGGATTTCAATACTAGTCACTCAGCAGTATGTTGATTTGCCTTGAATA
Organism: Platanus orientalis; assembly: GCA_025762735.1. NCBI lineage: Eukaryota > Viridiplantae > Streptophyta > Magnoliopsida > Proteales > Platanaceae > Platanus > Platanus orientalis. Next base: position 20,952 of record JAOXJP010133104.1, on the reverse strand, counting down.
ATTGAATAAATCAGTCTTCAATCTCAGCCATAAAGTACTTCAAGTAATATAATGATTCCTAGTGGGGGTATTAAGTGATATAAAGTAGGATCACTTGTATTATAAAAAATTTAAAAAAAAATCAAATCCACACAAAGAAACCTGGCCGTAGGTATAGAGTTTTCATATTCTGGATGCTCCTCACATAAAATCCCAATAAAAGGTTATTTAATGAAACAACAGGTGAGGTATAATATAGGGGTGATATTATTGTGGAAAAGACCCATGTCAAGTGCTGGAAATTTTCTGACAGCAAAATGAATGTTTCTTTATAAGAACTTGAGACCAAATTCTGGGGTTTAGACCAACCAAGTGATGTGGGAGTTGGATTAGATGTTTGGATGTAAAGAATGTAAAGGATTGGTGGGTATGGATGGCTGGCTGGGTAGAAATGATACAGGGGTTGGTGGAGATGAAGATGGAAGTATTTGAGGTTATATGGAGACGGGTTTAATGGTTAAAAGCAAGTAGGAGTCGAGGAAAACCAGAAATTTAGCAAAGGGAAGAACAAGAAATTGGAGGAGATGATGGGAGAGAAGAAGAAGGTTTGTACCGAAATCACCAACCTCAGCATCTAACCAAGATCAAGCTCTAGGCACCAAGAACTTCGAGAAGACTACTCATGTAAGAGAGGGAAACCAGAATTTTTTTCATAATTTTATTCATTAAAAATTCAGTACAAAACGTGGGGGCTGTTTTATAATCCAAAACCACCCCTAATTCAATCCTAGCTGCCAGCCACAAAGATACTCTCCTCGAAGAAATTTTTCCCATAAAAACCCTAATTTGGGGCTTCTTACAATTATGCCAAATATAAAAAACCAAAATACCCAATATATCCCTAACTCTAATACTTATAAAAACAAGAAATAAACTAAAAAAAATCTTTACTAAAGCACTCTAAAATAAAACCAAACATTCCACAAGGTGCTCCCATACTCCTTATATGTTTTTAGGCATGGGCCCCACTATGTTCCCATGTCCTCATCACAACGTATAACTGAAAAGTATATATTTTCTTTGGCAACCCCCTGCGACTCCATATGCTGGCTCCAAATGGTTCTCAAAGATTCGGTTGTTTCATTCTAGCCACACTGACCAGTAAACTACTACCGGAACTAGATTCAAAAGATCCTTCTCTCTAGCATTAAAAGCCTCATCCTCCACCCAAAGATAAAAAAAGCTAAGGTTCTTTGGACCCAACGATTGAATTTTTTTCCCATAGACCTCCTGGACATGCTATGCATTAGTGACCATTTTCATTATCTTAGTTCACTCATCCATTAGGAGGGAGAGATAGAAAGAGAACTTAATGGTAGCACCACTAGGTGAGAAGATGGCCTTAACATCATAAACGAATGATTCTTAAAAACATAAGGGTAGCACCACTATGTGAGAAGATGAGGGAAAATCAACAAAGATGGTATCAATGATTACAGCAATAAGAAGGGGTGATATGGTGCAAATGGAAGGCATGAAAAGACAATGAAATGCCAAAAATGACTTGGGTTAAAGTAGAGAGACATGAGTGTTAATGATTTAATGGAAGATATGGCCTTAGAGAAAGTGTAATGGTGGAATAGGATTTGTGTAGCTGCTTCCCAAGTAGTTGAATTAACACATTGTTGATTTTGTTGCTGTTGTTTGAGAAAGATGAAGACAATGAAGCACTTAGGGCTAGATGGTAGCCCAATTGAGATTGGGAAGTGTATGGGAGGCGATGCCTGAGTCTAGTTGACTAAGTTTGTTCAACAAGACCATTAAGACCAAGAAAACGCCGAATGAATAAAGAAAAAGAACGAAGTGCTTATATAGAATAACAAATGAGATATTCAAAGTTGCACATTATCGTGGGATCACACTTGTGAGTCATATAATGAGACTTTGAGAGAGAGTAGATGCACATAGGCTAAGATACGAAACTAGAGTGTGGGAAAATCAGTTTGGCTTTATACCAAGAAGATTGATCACTGAACCTGTTTTCTTACCAAAGAAAATAATGGAAATGTTCAAGGAAAAGAAGAAAAACCTTTGCATGGCTTCAATGATTTTTTTAAGCATATGATTGAGTCCCTAAAGAGATAATCTGATAAAATCTTGAAAAATGAGTCTTAAATAAATATATTTACATGCAACAGTAGCTACTGTCATATTCCAAACTACTATCTCTCGATTCTTACTATCCTGATGTCGGTGGCCAATAGAATTGAAACTCAGTTTAGAAATTTCCTTTGAAACGATTCAGAGTGTCACCATAGGTTTCATATAGTTGATTGGAACTCTGTTTGTTTCCCTTTAGAGAGTGGGGATCTACATATTAGGAAGATCAAATTTCATAACCAAGCTTTGTTGGGCAATTGGCTTTGGAGGTTTGGTTCTGAGCGTGACAGTTTATGGATGAAAGTCATTGTGGCCAAGTATGGTTGTAACTCGGAGTAAGTTCCCAGAGATTGTAGTTGCCCCCATGGTGTTGGGTTATGGAAGTTTACTATGTAATTCAACTCTTAGTTCAAGCAGTTTATTTGTTTTGAGGTGGGTTTGGGGACTGATCTTCGTTTTTGGGAAGACCCCTGGTGTGGGTCCTCTATTCTTATGGAGGATTTTCCGAATATCTTCTCGATTACCTTGGATGTTCATAGTTGTGTGATCAATGATTTTGAGTCTAGGGGGGATGGTGTTTGGTGCCCCACTCTTTGCAAAAATTTTAACAATTGGGAGTGTGAGGAGTGTGATGCAGCATGTATGTAGGTACGTGATGTGTGTGAACGGAGATTAGATAAAAAATAATATAGATAATGTAGCACCATAACATAGATTCCTACTAGCACCAAAAGCGAATAAATTAGGTAGTTTTCCAGTTAAAATAAATGTGCAAGACAAGAATTAGGGTAAACAAAGTATAAGACATAATTAGAACCTAATTGACATGCCTAAATAACCAACTAAATTAGAGATAACTAAAGATATGCTTGCTGTCCAAAAATTTTGGATGTCAAAAAGTGTTCATTAAAGTGTCTAAACAAATGGAATTAATGTAAAAAAAAATGAATATGATAAAGGGGATGAACTAAGACACTTTGGAAAGTTAATGAGTTAATTCCAAAGGATTGGAAAACCTCTAAGTGCTGCCCAAACAGAAAATCCAGCAAGCATGCAACTAAGAACTTTTATCAAACATGTAGTACTTAGCAGAAAATTAAGTGTGTCAAATAATGAAAATAGGTAGGCTACAACATGGAGTTTTATGAGGGATCAAAGAGGCGATGATAGGGTTTTACTAGGGCTACAAAATAGAGGCTGTAGGTACTAAAAAGTACCCAAAAATTACCCTCTAGCAATCCACAACATATACCAACAACTATCAAATTACTATTTGATTAGGGATTTGAAAGAAAGCTAAAGCAGATCAATAGCACCTGATTTCGATGTTGGTAGAAGCCTTGATGTTCCCTAGCATGAATCCTCACAAAATCCAAGTTCAAACCATTCGAAATCAAGGAGTTTGAAGAAGAGCAAAAACTGCCCATAAATTCCAGTAGTGCCGCCACCTAGGGAATCCCTTTGGGATTTCTTAGGTCTGAAAAAAAAAATCAGATGCTCTCCTCTTCTAGTGGTGTCACCCAGGCATGTAGAAGGCCTTGGAAACTTCAGATTGAATCAAAACTCCTTCCCTAGCATCTGGTTGCTCAAACTTCTAGGCCTGAAAATTTTTCCAACAAGCAATAAACTAGAGAAAAATCACAAAATAAGAAGAGAAGAAGAAGGGTAAGCCTTTTAACCCAAAGGGAAGGGGCTGGTCTCTACCACCACTATTAAACTTGGGGAGACCGAAGTCCCTTTCCAAGGTTTTTAGGCTCTAGCCAAACCAAGAGAGAAAAAACTCAATTAAAAATTTTATTTTATAGCATGAGAAGAAGAAAAAGGTGTGGGGTTGCTTATAAAGAGCATCCCACGGCTAGGTTTACATAAAATAAGTCTCTTTGAACCAAAATACCGCAAATAAAATAAATTAATCCCACAATATACCCTAACACAATTTAAAGACATAAAAATCCCCCTTCATACAATTCTAGATCAAAATACCCTCATATATGTGTACTTCCTATAAAGTGACATAAAAAAATGTAACAAATAAAAGAAACACACCATTAATTAACAAAATAACTCCTAAACATAAAATAAACGTCTCCCGGACCCTAGCACAACATGTGGGCCCCTACTAGAACCAAAGCAATGATCCAGTTCTCTTGCGGCTTCTCTGGTAAGTCTAAAAAGTACCCCAAGAACTGATGTCCTCATCAGAATGGCTTAGTCTCCTTGGTAGGTTGGAGGGGCATAGGTTGGTTGGTGCCTATAGAATTGGATAAGCAAATCTGGAGGTTAAATGTGAATGGTTGTTTTTCCTCAATCTTTGCATGATGAGTTGGTGGGTTTTGTTTCTTTAGGTCATTTGTTCCAGAATATTTAGACTAAGGGTAGTCCATCGAAAGTTAATTTCTTCATTTGGATTATGGTGTTGAACAAAATTCTTACTTTTGACCACTTGAAAAGTAGAGATTGGAATTTGGCCAACAAATGTGTCCTATGCTTTAAGGAAGATGAGTCGATGGATCACCTCTTTCCTCCATTGTAAGTGGGTTTGGGATATCTGAAACTTTTTTCTCTCTCATCTCAACATTGCTTGGGGCTTTCCTAACTTGGTCTCTAACCTTATCTTTGGTTGGGGAGGGGGGGCTATGGTTTGGGAGGGATTTCTAAGGCTATTTGGCGCCTTCTCCCTAGGGCAAGCTATTGGTAGGGGTGTCAATGAGCCGAGCTTTGCCCAGCTCAGCTCAAGCTCATCACAAAAAGATCAGGCTCAGGCTCAGGCTCGTCACGAGCTTGAGGTCTAAGCTCAGTTCATCACATCATAACACATGTTCCTAATATATATGTGTACAAGGTTAAAAGTGTAAAAAAAATTCACGCTCCAAAAGTTAATGCCCAAAACGAAGCATCAAATTCAAAAGGATTAAATATATAAAAAAATAAGTAAATCATTACTTCATTAGACACACGACATCATAGACATTGCTTATTATTATTATTATTTTGAAAATTTTTCACAAAAACAGATTTTTATTTGATTGGCATCAATTTGACTAATATTAAATCGGGTTTCTTTATTAAAAAATCAAATCAGTTAATGACTAGTAATATGGATTTGATTTAAAATGATTTGACATAAACATTATATCTTTAAAAAAACAATTTTTTATAAATAATTTTTTTATTATTTCAAATCAAATCAGATTTCTTTATAAAAGAAATAAATTCAACAAGTACCATGTGATTTGATTTCAAAGACCTTAATGATTTAAGATATATACAATTTAAAAAATGATTTGACATATACGCCTTAACGAGCCGAGCTCTTAGCGAGCTGAGCCTAATAGAGCTTGGCTCAGGCTCGTTTAACTAAACGAGCTCAGTTAGAGGCTCAGGCTCGACTCATGACGGGCCGAGCTCCGAGCTGAGTCGAGCTAGCTCAGCTCATTGATAGCCCTATCTGTTGGGGTATTTGGAAGGAGAGGAATAAGCATATTTTTTAGGAATGTAGTGTCTCCAGTGCTCGACTCTGCTTCAAGATATTTTAGCTCATCGGGGATTGGATAGTAGCTTCTGATGATTTATGTAAATCTGATTGGTCTGGGTTTTGAGATGGGTGGATGTAGCCTTTGTTTTGGCCTCCTAGGTCTTCTAGTTGGAAATGGCTTTTGTTGTTTGTTTTTCGGTGGTATCTTTGAGGCTTATCGTTTGTTGTGTTCCTTTTATTTTCTTTGTTTTGTATGTTGTTTCTTTGTTTTCTTTCCTTCACCGTCTTGGTGATCTGTAGGGCTTGGCTTTTTTGTTTTGATTTTTGAATAACGCTTGTAATCTTTCTCAAAAAATAATTGGGGAGAAAAAAAGTAAGATTCCAATCACAGTATTGTTAGACCAGGGTCGGCAACGAACCCATATCTTTTTGCATCGGTTCTGAATGAATTGATTATGCACATATAGAAGAAAGTCTCATGGTCTATGTTATTTGTAGATGACTGTTTTGATCAATGATATTAGAGAGGTGTAAATGCGAATATGGGGAGATTCTTTACAATCAAAAGGATTTAAGATAAGATGGACTAAAAATATTATAAGGAGTCTAATTTTAGTAACAAAAGAATAGTTAAGCTTAATGGCCACGACCAATATATACAATCAATTTTTCTATCTTGGTTTGATCATTCATAAGGAGAGACACATGAAAGAGGATGCTTCTCCTAAGATTAAAGTTGGATGAACGAAGTGGAGAGGTGCTTCTGGGTGTTGTGTGATTTTTTTTTTTTTTTTTTGGTAATATGGGTGTTGTGTGATTGATGCATATCAACAAGAATGAAGGAGAACTTTATAAGATGGACATAAATCAAGGATATCATAAAATCTGGTTTTAATAATTAGAGAGAGAGAGAGAGAGATTATAAAAAATAATCAAATTTGGAAAAGAAAAAAAAAAGATTCATAATTATCACAGCCGTTAGAATGGGCAAGGACTAGAAAGGTTCCCTAAAAAGTATAATTTAGAGAGTGAGAATCTATTAGCAGAGACCTGAAAGAAGGGAAATCTTGCAGCGGAGTCCAAGAGAACTAGGACATCAGGAGCAGAAGTGTACTGCAAACGCCACGTTCCGTCCAACTTGACCAGGTCGATTGGCGAACCTGCATCGTATCCCTCCACGCGTACCTGCCCAAAAAGATTTTTAGTGCATGGAGAGGCTTATATGTGGAAAAGGCAAAATAAATGAAATAACAAAAAGGGATACAGACCAGGGCCTCCTCTATTGAACAGCGTTGATCGGCGGTTGCAACGAGACCACGTTGCGTATCTTGGATAGCTCTCAACAAATTGTGCTTTTGGCTCTCTAACTCCAATTCAATCTTCTGAAATCCCAAGAAACAACTGCTGAGAAACAATATTCCTAATAATAATAATGATAGAAGAATGAATGAATAGAGAGAGGAAACATAAAAACTGAAGTGTAATGTGAGTTACTGGAATTGTGGCAGTTGCGACGCATGCGGGACACATAAACGTTCTCCCACTAGGACGTCTCGCCGTCGAACAGGGCAAGGGTAGAACAGGCTTCTTATGGATGGCTACTCTCCTTGCAATTGGAAGGGACAAGAGAGAAGGAAATGTAAGGTCCATCACCCACCCAGATTATTATTTTTTTTTTTTTCTTAATTATTCTGAGAATATAATAAGCCGTCACTCTTCTAATCTTCTTAGCTTCGGGTTTTCTCTGTACAGCTTCCCATCCGATCGTATAAACTTGGGGCAGGCAAGCCGCGGCCTTGTTTGCAAACCCAAAAATAAACAAAAGTAAAAAAACATAAAGTGGGCGCGTGGCTGCTTATCGTCAACGGATTGTAAATTACAAGTTAAAAACTTAAACATGTCAGTCTTTTCACTATTCATCCATCGTCCTTAGATTGGGAGTCGTAAATCCTCGTAAAAAATGATGATTTTGGCAGTGTTTGGTTCAGATTATCGATTCTTGGTAATAATCTCAATCAAAAGTATCGTTTGGTTCAGATTCAAATCCGATTATTATATGATTAGAATCATAATCCATCATGATTATGAGGATCTGAACCAAACAAAGCCTCACTTCACACCTACCATGTGAGTGCGGCACCACACCACCCACTATCTGAATGGCCCACGCTTCCTTGTGGATCTCAGGTCAATGATACATCAACAATCTTAACTGCTGTGTGCTTGTCTCCTCTGATCGTCCATCACGGCGTAACAATATATCGTATGGTTATATCCAAGACTGTAAATAATTAGGGCTGTCAATTATCCGATTATTTATTCTTATGCGGTTCATATTCGGTTAGATTAAAGTAAGTATATATATATATATATATATATATATATATATATATTCCATTAACGAGGTGAGCCAACTGAGGAGACGGAAAGACCTAAACCAAGTTAAATGAATCAATATTATTGGATTTAATAGTCTTAGTAATGGATGAGAAAGTTAAAGAAAATGTGAAAAAAATAAAATAAAATTATTAAATGAGAATTACAACAAGTATTTTAGCCGTCTTTGTAATCTTGATCGAATCATCAATGAGGACTTTACCAAAAAGATAAATCATCAATCAGGGAAAACCATAAGTAGCACCTGTGCCTACTCTGTTTCACAGGAATTAGCCGGAAAAGCAAAACCACAGAAAAACCAGCTACGAATCTAACTTAATGAGAAAAGAAATCAAAGTAATATTTTATTTCCTACTATTATCTAATACAAAGTGGATTCTCAGATGATTTTTCCGGATGCTTTTCTTTTCCAAGCATCTGATTCATCAGAAAATATGTAAGAAAAATAAGATTTGCCTACGAAGGCATTAGCAACAGTCCACCCATGTTTAGAGCAAGTAATCACAATAACTATATATCATTCCAAACGCATTCAATGGATAGAAAACCCGAGTTCTCTTTTTACACATTCGAAAACTTCCATCCTCATACATGAACATCAAGGGTGGAAAAGGTCGGCTTCTTGACAGATCAATCTTCGTAAACCATTTTCCTTATTTGCATATATCAAATCAAACAATTTTTCCCAAACGCAAGAAACGAGTTCATATCTGCAAATAACCCACCCTCAGATTTTTGAAACTCCTAAGCACAACCATCAAAGAAAAAACATTTAAAAATCCAGACAGTTACACATTCCAACTTCCACCCTCATACATGAACATCAAGGGTGGAAAGGGTCAGCTTCTTGATAGATCAATCTTTGGAAACCATTTTCCTTATTTGCATATATCAAATAACACAATTTTTCTCGAACGCAGGAAACGAGTTCATATCTGCGAATAACCCACCTTCAGATTTTTGAAACTCCTAAGAATAACCATCAAATAAAGAACATTGAGACATGCAGACAATAAGAAAAAAAGGACAATAAATATTGAGGAACATAGAACACTGATGTATGAATTAAGAATTTCTGGATTATAAAAGGAAATGCAACATTTTTGTTTGTAAATTCGATTGGTGAGCTTTGGAATTCAAATTTAAAAGAGATGCAATCTGAGCAATTGCATCACAGAACATTTCCCTGCAAATCAATAGGGTTTGGCAGAGGTGTAGATGAAGGAAAAGAGTTTTTAGGCTTCTAAACAGGGAAAACAGGAAAAAGGGTTTTGCAAGAGAATTTTTCTTTGCCCTTCGCTTACAACAACCAACTTGTGCCGAAAGAATGAAAGGAAGCTTTGTACTTCCACACTCATTCATGACTGATGTTTTGGTATTTACTCTGCTTCTTGGGGGATCAAAGGAACGGTCTTAATATAGAAACGGATGTCAAAGATGACCGTTGTAGGGTGTCTGTTGAGGTTTCCTCTTGGCATACAAGCAATTTCAACCATTTTGGTCAGAATGCGAAAATAGTTAAAAAAACAGGGAGAATGGGTCACAGGATGGAAAGCGCACTGACCAAGGGTGGTTTTCCAAGTTGTATTCCCACCTAATCAGACAACAAGAAACGTCTAATTCAAAAGGAAAATGGTGGAATTCTCCGGAAAGTTGGACTATTAACGTGAAACAGACAGAGCAAAGGACATGGGGGAACAAAGCCTCGGGGAGTAACATGGGAGAAACATGATTTAAGATGATACCTTAACTAGACAAGAATGATAAAAACATAAGAAAATGAATTAGATGTGAATATATCATCCCATACAAGCAATAAATCGAAGCTCTGGATGCTATTCTGTACAATTGAGCACATATACTTAAAAACTCTACATCTCCAGACAAATTGAAGCAAAAGCACAAGTCCAATGGGAATTTGGTGCCTAGTGTTGCAAACCACATTCACAATTTTATGTGCAGATAGTTCCCCCAGTTGTAGACACATTCACTAAAACACAGTCAGTATGATCGCATCAGCTCTTCACAAAAGCATTTTTCCCTTCGGTCAGCACTGTTACAGAAAAGGCCTGCTACTGCTTTTCTCACACCTCTGGGTCTCCCACAGCAAGCAATGACAGAACTACCTCATACCTGCTAGGAAAAGAAAAACAAAAACGATTAGAAGCTCATTCCTATTTTGAAATAAATAAACAAGTCTATCATAATTGCAATTATTATTTTTCAGCTCTCCTGGATAGCATACACCTAAACTCCTGCAAAATTAATATGAACTTTAGGAACCCCTGTTTCAATATTACTAGAGTGAAACAAATAATCAAAAAGTTGGACCATGAAGGAAACATTTGACGGGGAGGGAGACAAAAATAACAATACCCCTTACTCATCAACCTGCAACATTTTTATTTTTTTTTTGGAACGGAAATCAACCTGCAACTAATTAAGACGTTAAACAATGAAAGAGATTTAATGAAAAATTCCAGCAATACACAATAACAGGCCCTTCGGTTGAACCAGCAAAAGACCTGCATTCAGTGAACAACACAGTATATACTTACGATATACACCTATGATCCATCTGGTCATAACCATTACAAGATCCTTGGGAGGCATACAAATATGCAGTGCACTGCAACTGACAAATCAAGAAGAGATCCACTTACTAATAGAGTGAGACAACATTAACTTAACCAATATCACCACAAGTCAATCCTCGAGACAAGAGAATCACATAAAACAAAAAAAACTAATCAAACCACCACATGATTCAAGTAAATGGGCATAAATGATAAAATGACTAAGACTCAGAGAGCATACTCACTAGGAGAAATTTGAACAAGCACAAAGAATAAGAATACACATAACACTACTACAAAAGACACTAGATTATCTAATTGATATAAGAATTGGAGCCTCAAAAAGGCCCGGAGAAGGCCTCCATATATCATACTTCAAAAAAGGAAGGTTAGAAAGAAACCGAAACTTGATTAAGGGCACCTTCTTCTGAACTAGAGATCAAAGCATGTTTATGTATCTAAGTCAAATTACAATAGGAGCTACATTCCACATAAATGAGAGTAAATATATAAGCTGTTCCTACAGACAGGTGAAACACATATGGTACCCCTATGAAGTCTCTGCTCTCCATATTTGTTCAAGGAGAAAAGAAAAAGTAAAATATAAAAGAGGGGGTGGGGGGGAGGGAACCCTTCAATTAATCAACTCATATCCATGCCGTCTCCAATTTGACTGCAGATTGGAGCAACTGCACGGAAAGACCTCTCAAAAGGAGAAGGATGAAGCTGAGCATCTCGCCTGCGCTTAAAAGCACATCTATCAGGGGAGGTGTTCTCTGATTCAAGCTTCCTCCGGACTCCTCTCACCGCCTGGTCCTCTGCTGGTGTAAGAGGGAAAACCTGGCCACTCACTCGGCAAAGGGAGCTATGGTTATCGTACAGGATTCTCTGGTTACAGTTCCTGTCACAAATGTGTGTGATTCCTGTTTGTTTGCAGCGGTACATATTGCCGCAAACACGTTCATTTTCGCATCTCCAATCACATTTGTGACTCGGGATTGTCCCATCGTGACCAAGAATACTGGACAAAAAAATAACATTAGTAGGCCCGGCAACCATAGATTTTCCATTTACCTCCATCGCTTGCTTGAGCTGATCCGGTAACTTCAAAGTCTGTTTTGGGTTGTACACACACCCAGGCCTTGTCTCTTAGTTCTGCAGAAGATCCCAGAGGACAAGAAACAGTCAAAATTGATGAAAAGGGATTTCCAACTCTTTTTAAGTGTAGATCAGGAGGAGCTCCAGATTTCCCCAAGATTATTTCTACATGTGTTCCGACTTAAACAAACCCTGGACCTATATATATCCCCTTGCCTTCCTTGAAGTAGCCTTTAGTTAGAAGCGAAAGGAATAAGAAATAATGTTTGTGTGTGTGTGTGTGTGTGTGTTGAATAACAAAAATTAAACCATATTGAAAGGAAAGACCCTCTGCTTGTATTCCACCGATCCTTTCTTCAATTCATCATCCCGGATTTTCTAATGAATTATTACTGCATTTTACCACAAACTTTAACCTCAAAAGAAAGCATAAAAACTGAAGAAATTCCTCTCCGCTTTTATTGCAAACAATGAATTCAAATAGGCTTCCTTAACAGACAAAATAACCTAAATGTAGAAACAGATCTATGTACAAGCACCAACAATCAAAAACCTTAACACACCAGGGAAAAAAAAAGGGGGGGGGGATCTACATCCACCTTGACAAATTAAAAAAAAAATACACAACAAACACATATGGCAAGTCTTAGTTACCAGATGAATAAAACAAGACATACATACCCTAAAATGGAATTTAAGATGGATTAAAAAAAAACAAAAAACAAAAGAAAGGAAAGGAAATAACTTACATGAGAAAAGTAGACAAAAGCAAAGAGCAGATTTTTGGGGGAAAAGACAAAAAACAAAAACAAAAAAAAAAAAATAGAAGATGTCTCTCCAGGATCGACTCGTCCTCTCCGGCCGCCGCGAGCACAAGCACAAAAAACCCCCCAGAAGCGACGAGGGTACTTGGTATGTATTTATAGGAAAAAAGATGGCGATCGTGGACGATGAAGTAGACGAGATGTAAGTGAAATTAAGTGTAAATGAGAGTGAAATTTGTCCTTTTGCAGCTTAAAAGCGGTCGCTCTGATCATGTGCGTAGAACGAGTGTAACGGAGTATCTTTCGTCGTTCAACGTGTCGAGAAGGGAGGACCCCACTGTAATTCGCTTTCATTTGAAAATCTTTTTTTAAAGTAGACGAGCGCCGAATTTGGATTTAATAAAGGAGAATGATTGTATGTGTTGACACACGCCTATGTAGTTGTTCCATTGATTGACACATAATGTGTTTTTGAATTGGTTTTTTTTTTTTTTTTCATATATCTGAACAATTTTTTTTTTAACCCAAACACATCGTGTTTCAGTTTGTAATTTACCACAAACATTACAGACACTTTGTCATCATTAAACATTTTCTTTCTTTAAAAAAATATCTTATGAATCTCTTCCACGTGGAATGTCCTCCTTGGTCTGATATCAAGTGCGACACCCCCCTGATGTGACACTCAAGAGGGGGAATCAAAAACCTCCAAAAAGTGAATTGATTCTGCCCCATGAGTGTCCCATCAGGGAGCGTGGTGCATATAATTTCATCCCATCCTCCTTTCAGTTGCATACTCCAGTCCTGCCTCCCTCCTCTGAGAGTGGATTGTGTCCACTCCTCTCTACACCCTGTCAGCGTGGGTGCTGGTGTGCTGATGTGCCCCCCCCTAACAGGATAAAATCGTATATGTCACGCCCCCTGATGGGACACTCAAGGGTTGGAATCAATTCACTTTTTGGAGGTTTTTGATTCCTCCTGAGTGTCCCATCAGGGGGAGTGTCACACTTGATATCAAACCCACCAAAACAGGGTGCAGAGAGAACAGATGATAAGAGGAGCGGATACAGTGCACTCTCTCCTCCCCTCCACTTCCCAGAGATGGAAGTGGAACGACTTAACCAAAAGCATTAACGAGGCCACATCTTATATGGACGCTGGGCCTTCAATATCTCTCTCAACCGAATCCACCAAAAATATGGAAATTGGTATCATCCTTATTTCCTGTCAGCTACTCGCCTACTCCATTAGCATCTGTCGTTCCGTTCGTTCATAGCCCATAACTACCCTGTACACCTTTATTTTATCCTATATTGGACGGTTAGCGCTTTCATTCATTTCATTTTTTAAAATCAAAATGGATCGTAAGTGCTTAGACCACCACTCAAACAAGTTGATAGGAACACCTCATTACAGAGCCGAAGAAGTGGTTGCTTTAGTGAGTTACAACTTACAAAGCCGTGCAATTCAAGTAAGATTCATGAGCGCATCTTGATTTCGATAGGATAAAAAGGTGTAAAATATCTCAAACCATAATAAGTAAAGCACCTTGTATTGGCTTCAAACTCCAATACGCACTAGTGAGAAGTGATTCGGGTACTACTATACGCAATAACTCTTCACTTGTGTTTACAACCATATTACAAATTACTGAATGTATAAGCAAAGTGACTTGGCCATGTGATCTCAGGTGTCGACTCATGCTCCTTTTTAAATGACTCAAGCAAACCAAAAGGTGCATGTTATTTGTCGACAAAAATTCTCTCCGTTGACAACTGTATTAGCCGTGACGGCACCTTATCAAGTGCACCACACTCCTGATGTGACCACTCAAGAGGGAGAATCCAAAACCTCCAAAAAGTGAATTGATTCTGCCCCTGAGTGGTCTCATCAGGGATGTGGTGCACACGATTTCATCCCAACAGTACCACGTAGGTAACAAGATCACAAAGTCTGGTCTTTTCCTGTGACCCCAAGCACAAATCTGAGTAGATTAACCAAAAGTTTTTATCTTCGAGTGGTTGTCCAATCACCACATTGTGTCACTTAATTATGAGGGGAGTGTTAGTCTCTTTTATTATTATTTTTTTTTTTGCCTTACTAGAACAAGAACTTTACTAATCTAGAATGACAATTAAATATTTACTTAATTAACTTATTGAAATTAGGTTTGAAAGGAAACTTACTTCAAGGTTCATCCCCATCATGCAACGTAAACAGTTGCAAAGCCAAAACATCATTGCCAATAGAAATTTCTTGATTTGAAGAATAAAAAACATAATTTCAAATGTTCAAAATAAACAGTACTTAATAGAATGTTTGAATAAACTATAATATAAAAACAATGAAAACTGTAATCTTAAAATAGATTGATTGTCAACAAATATTTGATTGAGTAGAAGTTTGTTTGTCGATTGAAGTTGACATCTCTTTCACGTTTTTTGTCCTCTCTATTTATAGGCCTCGAAGGAGTTATTTGACTTCCTCCATGTGTCATTTCCGTTGGTTTACATTTTTCTTGATTAAATTCTTCTAATAATCTATGGCTATCTGTCTTTGGCAAATACCTTCTACTTTCCCCTAATTTCCTCCAATGATGTTTGAAATTCAATTTTCCTTTAACCAAATTCCACCAGCTGTCTTAGTAACCATTCTTGAGAAATTCTTCCAATGGAAACTCACCACCTTTTATAATTGACACTTTCATTTTTGAATTTTGAAATTCTACCGTCATAATATTATAACTAATTTTTCTATCTCTTATTAGTTATTTGACATGAATAATATTGATCTTCACATGGCTAATTGCCATTAGTTCCTGGTAGTAAATTTATGGTGTAAACGTTATCCCTTTTTTTTTTGCAGAAAAAATAATAATAATAAAATAAGGGTCTTAATGCAATGCTTTCTACAATGAATTGCTCTACCAAGACTCCAAGTTGACTAGTTAGGTTGATTTTGCTATTAACCTTAACAAGTCAATCCAATCTAGGCATATATTAGGTTCATTAACCCATTTAGGGTTCAAAATTCACGAGCCATTTGGTTTAGGTTGAGTGGACCAATCCAAGTTTTTTTATCTATCATTCGTTAAAACTCCTCACAATTTAAATTGGGATAATTTGACTTATGCATTGAAACCAATACAAATCCTTAACTAGTTGAGCCTCAATCAAATCTAATGAGACTGGGTTGAGTTGTTGGGCAAAACGTGGCTCACTAATAGCTAGAGTTGGACAGGGTTGAGTCATAATCATGGAAATAAGTTATAGCTTAGTGCAGTTATTTTTTTATTAGACCATGTAATGACCACCCCCCTTAGAGCCACATGTCCCCATGTGCACATTGTAAAGTTGATCTGGCTCTGATACCAATTGTAACGACTCAACCCGATCTGGCTTGATATTGTCTGGTTTTAAGCATCCCAACATGGGGCCATTCTCCTTCCCTAATTTTAAAACGCGTCAAACAAATAGAGATTGTGCTTACATATAAGCACAATATCATTTTCAAGCTAGATAATGTGGGATCTTATAGACCAATGAGAATGTGACACCGAATTAATGTTATTAATGCACAATGAGTATCCCCATTTTGAAAATACTATTAATCTCTCATACACCCACTGATTAGTATATGTTTTTCTCTGGTGCAACCCACAATGGATGAATCACAAGTACCATTTGTCTACCTAGGGATGCAACTTCAGCCAAACTTAACATATCCCACTAGTTGGCAATAGTTTTCAACCTTGAGGGTGTAACTTTCAATTTGCATCACTAAAGAAATAAGACTTGATTACATTTTGGTGCTTTTGTAATATTGGCTTCACTACTTTTGTTTTCTTTGTACTTGGGCATCAACAACATCTATAGATGGGTCTTGTTTTAGTCTATAATGGAGGTTGGCATCCTTTTATCTGCCATTTTCATAAACAATCTTCTTAAATATTTCAACTTTTTTTTTTCTAGTAGAAATAGATTGACAACAAGTTTCAATACTTTCTTTAGAAAAAGTATATATTATAATTAGAAAATAGATTCTATGAAGGGACTTTGATTCAGTGTAGCAAGTTGCACACAAATATATGGAGCACATTGATCATAAGAACTCAAAATTGGCTCCTAAACTTTGAATGGCCATAACTTGTGTTCCTGATGTCCGATTAAGACCATAAGTACTCAAAACAACCTATTTGACAAGTTATACGACATCCCAAACAAAACCTTAGTTTGTGGCCTGGAAGACCCCCAAAATCCATTGTTTAGGCTCTCAAACGGCCACTTTTTGAAAATTTTTGCTATTTCATAAAAAGTGTCAAATTATTGCATACTTTTTGGAATATT
This sequence comes from Platanus orientalis, assembly GCA_025762735.1. Classification (NCBI taxonomy): domain Eukaryota; kingdom Viridiplantae; phylum Streptophyta; class Magnoliopsida; order Proteales; family Platanaceae; genus Platanus; species Platanus orientalis. The sequence goes on along the minus strand of JAOXJP010133104.1, from coordinate 4,157 downwards.
TGATGGGACTCTTCTTAAGAATATTTGTGCAGTTTTTGGTAGATATTAAAATTTTCCATTTTTAGAAATCTTTCTTCTTTCTTCTATTTAGCAATTCCTAATATAATGGGAATTCAAACATGTTTAGAAAGTTTATATTTTGGGCATTGGGACCCTAGCTTTATAAATTCTCCATTGTAATCGAATTCAGACATTATTGAATTATTAAATAAATTTTGATTTATCAAGAGTTTTCTCCACCTTGTTCTTGGTAGTTTCACTTGTGAAAATTAACAAGTTCATGGAAAGTTGTTCTTAATCGATTAACAAGATTCATTCCCAACACTCGCTGCTTTAGAGTTGCTTTGAAGTTATCTAATAAAACTTTTTTTAATTTTTCTTTTGAGTTTTAAAGTAAATCAAATTCTTCATACTTTGCATTCTTTTCTCTCGTCTTTTTGTTTGGGGGGGTGACCACTTAGTCCACTTTACTACCACATTTGACAGGATTTAGCACTAGACATGATAAGTGGGGACAACCAGAGTGCTTTGATCTCTAGCCTTCCTCATGAAACAATGATGCATTAGCCACTTGAGTGTGGGAGCATTAACAACACTTTACGAGTTACGAGCAACTCAAATCCTCCCCTGATTGTTAAACTCCAAGTCTTTAATTTTTCACCATGTGTCAACCACCGAAATAGAAATTTTAACATAAGTTTAGCAATCAAGAGAGAAAGCAATGGCATGATTTTGTAGGACCAAGGTGGGAGGGAAGTTGATAACATAAATAACCTAGGATCATCGAACCACAGTAAAAGCTAAAGGCCTCTCGTAATTGAGGGTTAGGCTTCTCTATAAACATGGTGGACCCTTATAACTAATCTAAAAAGTTCAATATTCTCATCCATTGATTGGTGGCAAAACTAATCAGCCTACTAATTTAAATAGATAAATAGATGATGCTTTTTTGGGGGGTAACTATAGATAGATGTTACTTCGGTTGGCCAAACACATCCGTGGCATAGTACCGCCAATATATGTGTTTCTTATTTGAATTGAAACGATAATTGGACCTTTTCTCTTAAAATTAATCAATCAAAGTTTCAAACTTTAACTACGGACAACAATTAGACATATTTATATCCCCCCCCCCTCCATTCATTACATGCCCATGGCGAGGTAACTACTATAGTATATCACCCTTGACCTCCACACTAAGATTTCACCTCCACTTTCTCGTTACGTTTTATCAAAGCAATCAGCTATCCCAAGGCACCCTAAGAAGCTCTGTCTCTCTTCTTTAAAATCATCCTTCAAAGCTCTTATAGGTCGTCGTGGCATGGTTTAGGTCAGATGTGCACCAAAATCCCATAAACCTAAAGCATTCCTAAAATCTATCATTAAATACGCTCATAAATAAACCCCCTTTAACCCTTGCCAAATTCACCGACCAATCACATTTAAGACTTCCCTAAAATCCTTTAACCAACACATATCTTCCATAATCGTCACCTACAACTCACCACCACCTTAACCCTCATCGATTCCCTCTTTATCCATGATTGGCTTAGCATATGTGCATAATTTTTCTTTTTTTTATATTTTTTATGTTAATAAATTGTAATGCTTCATGAGAAGTAGTAAGTTGAATGATTTAAATGTTCTCGGCCTACTCGAATCGGCCTTCCCTCTCTTTCTCTATTTTTTATATGATCATAAAGATTGTAAAATTTGGTATCAGAGCCACCATTCTCCAACTCATGATGAACGATGGGTATGAGACTAGATTTCAAAAGGTAAAAACTAATTTAAATGTTCTTAGTGAACTTTGGAGGCTCCGCTTACTCGAATCAACCTTCCCTCTCTTTCTCTATTTTTTATATGATCATAAAAATCGTAAAATTTGGTATCAGAGCCACCATTCTCCAACCCATGATGAACGATGGGTATGAGACTAGATTTCAAAAGGTATAAACTAAAATCAAAGCTTTCAAGGAGAACTAGGAAGCTCAAAGTAAATTGGTGGCAAAAATATTGCAAAAGCTAACAAATCTTGAGGCTTGGTATAAGGATGCTGACCAATCATGAATACATCAACGAGATGATATTCAAGATGGAAATTATTAACATCTTCAAAGGAGTCAAGAAAACAACCATCCCTATATAAATTACTTCTGTCTTGATCTCTCACGTTTGATGGTGAAGATCCCCTGTGTACACCATCGAACAATTCCAACGATTTAATCGAATACTCAATGATCAAATGGTTGATTTAGCATTAATGCATTTGATGGGTAATACTTATCCCTTAGTTTTGATTGATGGAAAGACGATGTAAACGATCTGATGGCCTCAATTTTGGCATGTATTACACGCACAATTTGGGCCACCTGAAAGCGAAGATCTGAATGGAGCACTAACAAAATTATGTCAAACCTCTATTGTTCATGAATAACAAGTGCAATTCAAGAGACTTATTAATCTCAACTCACGACTACCAAGATGTTTTCTCATTAGGTGCTTTATCTCTGGTCTATGGGACAATATTCGGGTAGACATTTGAATGTTTCAATCGGCTACGCTTAATCAAGTGTATCAACTTGCCACATTGCATGAAGAGTTACCACAAACTTATAGACACTTTAACCAATCTTCGTTGTCCAAGGTTTTCTCAATATCTATGACATCTTTTCGCCCTACGACCAAGGTAGCAATCAAAGAGAACTTCCTTCTACACCCAAAAAACTTACACCAATTGAACTTTATGATTGACATAAGAAATGTCTTTGTTACAACTGTGATGAGAATTTCATTTAAGTTGCTACCGTTACAAGAGATGACTCGCCATAATCAACGAATTTGAGCAAGATGAAGATTTATGAATGATTGTCCATGATCCAATATTGTTACCACACTCCATCCCTTAAGGAGAAGTGTTGCTCCAAGAGTGGGGGAATGATGTGCACCAAAATCCCATAAACCTTATACATTACTAAAATATATCATTAAATGCATTTCTAAATAAAACCCCTTTAAACCTTGTTAAATTTACCCATCAACTGCATTGAAGACTTCCCTAAAATGTTTCAGCCAATGCATATCTTCCTTAATCGTCATTTACAGGTCACCACCACCTTAACCCTCAATGATTCCCTCTCCATCCATGATTGGCTTAGTTAATTTTTCATATTTTCATATTTTTAATGTAAATAAATTGTAATGCTCCATGAAAAGTAGTAAGTTGAATGATTTGAATGTTCTTAGTGAACTATAGAGACTTAACCACCCTGAATCGTCAATTTTTCTCATTATTTCCCTTTTCTCTCTCCCCCCTCTCTCCCTCTCTCTTATTTATACAATTACAAGGACCGTAACAACGTCATTGAAATTGGACCAACTTTGAAACTATTATGTGGACGAAGTCATGGCTGGCAATGACCGCTTACAATCAAGGAAAAAAACCGAGTTATTAACATCATGCCTTAGCATTACGATTACTTACTACTAGCTAATGTTTGTGAACCAAAGGTAAACATATTTTTTATTAGGAAACCACACACTTTTCCTTTTTATGTGCAAATTAAATGCTAATAATTTCAAACAATAGTTCACAAGAAAATAACCATAAAGTAACAAGAAACACAATCATAAGCACCGTAAGTAACACCGGAAAAAAAACCACATAACACTAGTCTAGAAAAAACCTCTTATATTATTTGTCAAAATATGAGTTATAATGACTTCTCTCTATTTCTAATTAGAAGTTACATTAAGATCAAAACATTATTAGATTACAAATTTCCTTCACAAAGTAAAAGGTGATACAATAAAGTGGATTAGTAACTTTATCTCTAATCAAAGGAAATGATGCACAAGACCAAGCTTTATTCAAGAAAATAAAGAGAAAAAAAAATGTCTTTACTATCTCCTTCTTTTTTTAATTATTGAGATAAATCAGCCTTCGATCCCCCCAAACCCCCCCTCCAAAAAAAAAAAAAACCTTTTGGTTGTACAGTGTACAATGACAAATAAACTAAAGCACCTAAAAGCAAGGCAGATGCCCCCTCACATTGTCTGAGTACTCTTGTAATACTAATGGGTCAGACAAATTTTATACGTGATTGGAATCAATTGCCCCCCTTGATTGGAATCAGTTGCCCCCCCCCCCCAATGCC
>JAOXJP010133093.1:0-13548 GCA_025762735.1 Platanus orientalis | reverse complement strand
TATATATATATATATATATATATATATATATATATGCTTTAAAAAAATGTTATTAAAAAAAGAATGATGTCTAACGGCCCTATGAGAAGCCATTGGGTTGAAATTTTTCTTAGGCATAATAGAATATACTTGAGCCCCTTAATGTAGATATTACATGTTTGGTTCGAAACAAAAGGTCTACAGTCCTTATTGTAAAGTCGTTTTTCATTTCTTGATATGAAAGTTTCCATGACATTATTCTGCATGATATTAACCCTAGCAATAGGCCCTGGTTTCATGTCCTTCAAAGGAATAATTTTGTTCTTCCAATGACTAGTGTTGCTAGTGCTCTTGTAATTTGGGGGAGGTTAATGAATTGGTATTCTGACTTAACTCGAAAACTGTTAAGCCATCAACACAACAAAAAGGCTTGGATAATCCAAAATTTTCAAAAATATTTTCTAGATAAGAAAACACTCTAGTCTTCAAAACTATGCTAAAAACATAAGAATGTTTATATGTTGACAAACATCATAACCAACTTCCAATTTTGTTTAATGTTAGCTACCATACACTAATGTTTAAATTAGCATACACAATTGGTTGGTATGTAAAATAAATTAAAACCAAATTAAAAATAAAAAGAAAAAAGCTTACCTTGTCTTATCGAATAAGTAATTGAGCTAATCTCACATAAAGAAAAATAAGAATAATGAATAGAAGAAGAAAAAACCAACAACAAAATCCATCAACTTATCATTTTCCCCTCTTCGCCAAATTGAACAAGCCTTCTTGTTTTTCTTTTTAAAACTTTGTTTGGAGTGGATCCTTCTCATAGGCTTGTACCGATTTGGACTTTCTTTGATCACATTTGTTTTTGCTACAAACTTTAATTGATCTTCATTTTTCTCACATAATCAAAGTTGTTCTTATTTCTATAGATCTTGTGCAATTTCTTTTAGCTAGTTAAATTTCATTTTTCTTATGTTTAAGAAATTTCTTGTGATCCCACTATGATGGAGAAAGTTTGTTTATAATGGAACTTATTAGAATTGATTCATCTATTTTGTTATATTCCTTTTCAAGTTGCCCCACTATATGCTTAAGTTCATGAAATTGATTTAGAATGGATCTACTTTCAGTTACTTTAAATTCTAAAAATTGACTTACAAGAGATTTCTTCCTACCGGCATCTTGGATTTTGTATTTGACTTATAATGTCTCTCAAATATCTTTTGCATGCTCCATAGTCTCGTATACATTGAATAGTGCATTAAGAATATATCTCTTGCACAAATAATTGTCTAATTACCACTTTATTTTTTGTTGGGTCTAAATGAGTATTTCTCCTTATTTTTCAAGCGGTTTTGGTGTAGTTAATACATATGTCACACCCAAAACAATAAATAGAGGATGGTTTACTGTTACTATCGCTTGTAATTTGATTCATCGAATCTCTTCAACTTTTCCATGTTGGACTTGAAAAAATTAACAAAAGATTAGGCCATTGTTACTCATCTTGCACAAGAATATTGTCTTAAGATTGTTAGTAAAAAATAGTTGCATATATAGATGATGAACAACAATGTCCAAGTCACGGATCACACTTTCTTAAAGACAATACGCCCCTGGGAAAAATTTTTGACCCATTTTTATGGTTTTATGTACAGGATCGGATCCTAACTGTATCCACCATGTATTAGGATTAGGGGGGGTATTTATATGTTTCATTCTAAGATTGCAGGTGAAGAGAGAGAGATTCCAAAAATTGTAATCGTCTTTGACGAGGTTTCCAGATAGTGAAAGTTTTATTTGCGGCTTTGTGTTTTTTCTTTCTTTTCCAAATTGGGGTTTTCCATGTAAATCTTGTGTTGTGCTTGATTTCTGTTTTCGTTTTGCTTGTTGATTTTATTGCATCCCGGTTTCTTCTGAGACGAAGAAGGTAAATCGATCCTAACAAACACTTGGTTGCATTGCTTATCGGCGGTTTGAAGTACTATGAGATCACTGAAAAATAATTTCTAAATGGCTCAAAGGTTTGCAGAGAACAAATAGAAAGAAAGATAAAAAAAATCAAGATTGTTTTGTGTTTCGGATCAATCCAGACCTTTTCTGTCAAAAATTCTGCAAAACATATTGATTTGCATTTTATGTGGATCGTTCTGGCTAATGCGGATCAATACGACTTGGTTGGATCAATCCGTGCAATGCTAAAAAACTTTGAAAAATATTCAACACAGGCCTGGCTAGTTTTTTAAGCCTTGAGTTCGAGTAGAGAAAGAGAGAGAGCAATTGATAGAAGAGTATTCATTTAATCACAGAAAAACTTCGGTGTACATCAAGTAATCACCCGAACGTTCACAATCAAGAACACAAGCAAGCACAACGAAGGAAAAAGAAACTAGTGAGAAAGGTACACACCAAACTGTAAGAGCGTCTCCACGCCATCGGTGGTGTGTTGATCGGTCGGATGTAGAGTCTCAACAGTGGCGTATCCTTTTGCGTTCTCGTATTTCCCAGTCCCTCCTACAATAGCCATCTGAGACTCCGGCGCCGCGGTGCGGTGCACCCCAAAGAAACTGAGGGTGTCCTCCTCATGATCGTCCCCATGGAACAATGCTGTGATTGCCATCGTTTGGCTAGTACCATCCAACGAACTGGCCAAGTAGAATCCTTGTGCCTTCCCTACCACAGAGGAGCCCAGCTCATGTCCTTCCGTTAGTTCATCATCTATCACGGTGATCGTGCCGAACATTAGCTGCTGAAGAGTGGCTCCGGCCGGGAGCTGGCCGGCGTTGACGAATGGAATCGTGTTACCACCGCTGACTACATTATTGTTGCCGTTGTTCTGAATTACGGTGGAGGTGGTTGTCGCACCGCCAAGCCCAGCTAGGAACGGAAGGTTGTTATTGTTGGTAATGCCGTTGGTGTTGCCGTTATTACCGTTGAGGAGGGGAACGCCACCGTTGATTGGGAAGACCGCACTGTTGGTTTTGGAGAATGGGAGTTGGCTATTGACTCCCATGTTAGCAACGATCCCAGCCACCACCCTACCGGATGGGGTTGATCCGCCTAGGATGTCATGCATGAAGAAGGATAACGGTGAGTGTGGGTCAGGATGTGTCACAGTGGCATCCGCGGTAGCGCCACCACCACCACTTGGTTGCCCGGCGGCAGGACCCGTTGCTGGTTTCACATTAGCGATAGGTGGTGTCACAGCGTTGGAGGCCTCCTCGGGTGCGATTGGTGGTGTGATTGGTGGCGGTTCGTCATCGGGTGTAAGGGGTGGGGCTGGTGGTGTCAAGTCCTCGTCGAGGATCCGAGCTGAGTCGGCACATCTGATGCTGATGATGGCTATCATGAGGAGGTACATGGTGGCCTTACAGCTGAGTGGGAGACGTTTGGCCATTTGGGTAGTTGAGAAGCAGTGAAGGAGGGTTTTTTTTGTTGGTGTGGGAAGGAAAGGTGTCTAGAGGGTGTATATATAGTTGGTTTGTGCTTTCCCAAGTGGAGCTGACAAGTTGGAGTGGTTTTTTGTGCAAATTTTTTTTTTAGTTCCTTTATTTGTTTGGTTGTAAAGCTAAACCCTAATATATGAAGTAGATAGAGAGGAGCGGTTGAAACTTAGCAGTAGTGAATTGGGAATCACTCAGCATGAGTCCCCCAGGTAGTTTGGATGTTTTGTAAGACACGAGGTTGATCGTTCTTATTGGGCTGGGCTCATCCAAGTTAAACCCAACTGATCAGACCCAACTTTTAGGTCAGGTCGGGCTGGCATTTTTAGAGGTCAGGTTATGAATGGCAACTTAACCCTCTGTTTGTTTGCCCAATCCTGTACAAGCTTGACTATGTATACTAAACATATTTTTAGAACCGGTCTGGGTAGCAAACCAGTGATGTGACCGGTTTTGGTTAAACCGGGTTAGATCAGATGGGTTGATCGTGTCTTACTAAATAACCATTTTTCAAAAAATTGAAAGAAAAAAATCCAAACAATTATAATTATCATAAAAAGTTTGATGAATTACAAAGAATGACAACAAATGACAAAATGTAAAATAATAACATACATGAGATTAACATATACTTAAGCTTAAAAATAAATCCTAAAAAATAAACAATTTAATGGTTAACATATTTTACGATTCCATACTTGTTCATTTAAAAGTTGTCATGCTTATTTAGTTACTTACATTATGCTAATATAATTATCAAAGTAATATATTTGGATAGATTTTAGCCCTGACAAAAAACATTATTTGTTCAACATCATTGTAGAATCTTTTACTTCTCTTATTGATTAAGAATTCTAATATGAATGATATTAAAAGACCATGTTTTCATATCATATAATTGTAGTTTTGCAGATTATCTATTCATATTCATTAAGGTTGATTACTTCTCTGACCATATATTAGACAAGGTGTTTGCTAATTATGGTGGCATTACTAGTTCAAAGGATTTTCTAATATATGGGGTGTACATGTTTAAGGAAGGAAAAACGAAGGAGAAGTTGGGAAGAGGGTCTACATGGGAGACTTATACACCTATGGTTTTCAAAACTTCAATATCATGTTATTTTAATAAACTGGTTGGTTCATAAAAAATCGGGTGATGAAACAGCAGGTCAGATTCAGTAATTGTTGTTCAAGTTAAACCAAGTTCGACTGTTGGTTCGGTCTGGTTTTCAAAACTATGATACTAGGTGCTCAGTAGACTGTGCTGACATGAATTTTGTACTATGTTAAATGGTGACATGCATGGCAAATCCAAACTGCCCATTAGCTAGCCCTTTTCCCCTTCACACATTGCACCTTCCCCCACTAATTGTAAACCTAAAATACTTTACACTACTGGCCTTGTGGTCAAGGTTGAAATTTCTAGTACCAACCCGGAGGCCTAACGGACCAAGCCCTGACTTACTTGGGTCAAGCTAGACCTAGATTTCACATTTGGCTTGACCCGATCCTCAATAACTCATCATCATGTAGAAAGAATTGTATAAATATTTTTTTCTTTTTCTTTTCTAAACTTTGTGTGAATATTGCTTTTCCATTGCCAAACTTTATTTATAGGTATAGATTTACTAGGCTAACCTGAAAACAACAAGCATATGCCACATTACCTACCAAGAATAATAAATGTTTAGCACAATGGTTAGCCTCTTACTTTGCTTTTTAAAGCCATGGTTTGAAGTTCAAATTATTTAAAACAAAAAGCTGTTGTTGATTGATCAATTGAAGTCAACAACCACCCAAACCATCAAGAATGAAGGATGAGGAGTGATGGAGAATGAGATAGTGATGGTGCATATGGAGAAGCATGCTGGCTTATGTTATGGGATTAGGGGAGAGAGTACGAGAGACAGACTGTCTTAGTCACTAACTTTCCCGTTTTCTTTTCTATCTTTTAACTGACATGAGGATATCTGTAATGCCAACTTTCCTTTGGTTCTATTGGAAAAGTGGTTGAAAACTTGAAATGTTGAATTCAACGACAAGACTAAGGATCAAACAGTTGGTAAAAGAGCAAGATGATATATAAGTGTGATGTCCGAGGCTGGATTCTCTTCTGTCTGCTAAAGTCTTGTTAATCTCATCTATTTCGGAGTGCAACAGCAGGTGGCAAAAAATTTAAAACACACGAAGTGGGTCATTCATGCATTTTAATGGAAAGATGTTAATAAGACTTTAAGCGGACTAGAATGGTGATTGCACGAGATTAATACATGTGTTAGGTTTATAGCCTACTTCTCTACCAGCAACTCAAGGTTGAGGGAGGAGGGAACAAGTCCGGGCTGAATCCCATGTTTTCTTTCTTATTGTAATAGTGTGTATATGTACAAGTATTGACGGATAAAATTTTCATTTTAAACTACCAAGCTACCCATATTCACTTGTTAAGCATTTTTGTAAGAAGTTTAACGGGTTGCTCATGCGCTTGCTAAGCATAAAAACCTTTGTATGCGTCCTTAAGTGTGGTCTTCTACTCCTAGTTGGCTGATTGGCCATCATAGGAGCAACTTTGTCTATCCTTTAGTTTCTTTACCTTAACGAATATATTTAGCTAACACACAATCACATAACTTGAATGGAGTGACAAACAGCATTGGTTTGACACATTCAATCTTGTAAATAACAACTTTAATAATCCCTTTATTGCATAATCATCAAAATCACGCCTAATAAAATCAATATCCAAGTGATTTGGGACTAAGAGGTGCCATTATCGTGTTTCTTTAAGATAGTCAAAGTCTCCCAGTTGATTGTGCAAATTAGTGTGCCAAACTACCTTCAAGATACAACCAATCTCGAATTCAACTCCTTTTCTCTCAAATGGCTTGTACTATCAGGATGAGATGTATGATACTTTCATAGTAAACGTAATTGCCCTTTATGGTTGGGTATGTAAAACGTATATAAAAACTTTTTCAAATTTTTTGAAATTTTTTTGGTAGAATCTTCTTTTAGTAAGGTGATTAATATATATGAAAAATTGAATCAAGAAGATAAGGGTACCTTCAACTCGAGTAACGATTCTTCTACAAGAACATACTGAGGTTGAGGTGGTTCTGAACCAAAGATGCAAGTTAGACTCCCTGAGTGAGCAGTTGATCTAAGAGCTCTATTGGGTTTAGTGTTCTAAAAACACAACCCAAAACAGAAAGAAAATGAGCAAGAGAGGTTTCCTTTTGTAGCTGTTTTCTCCTTTGTTCCTTTTCTTCTTTCTTCTCTGTTGTTCTAGGTATTTGCTCTTTGTTATCTCAGGTTCATTCAATACTTAGCCAAATTATGTTTCAAAAACCTTTTTTTTTTATAGTTATGATGGGGGCTCCAATCCCATCTCAATTACCACCTATACGTGTCCAATATTTGGTGGACTTCAATAAAGCCCATCTTCTGCAAATGGGTCTTTCCCAAGGTGATTAGTGGACTTAAGTCCCGATCTGTGATGTTCTGACTTGCTTTAGAGGCCTTATTTGCCGCTTATTGGCTACGGGTCTTATTCGCAAATAAATCCATTCACGAATCTGGTTCATTTACTAGCCAGTGAGCCTTATTTGTGAATCATGGCTCATTCATGAATTTGGGCCATTCATCAAATCCGTCCTGGCTTGGCCTGCTTATTTGAGAAAGTTCATCTGGAACGTTGAAAAAGAATATGTGACTCCGCAGCGGAACACACATCAAAGTGCACAGTACACTTCAAGTGCCCTTGGCACCTAAGCCCTTACCCACACTAGAGCCCGAACCCCTACCCAAGCTGGGACCCATATCCAAACCCGAGCCCATGCCCCATGCGCATGTGGGAGATAGCTTATACCCAGCAAATGTTCTGTGATGAAAAAGTCTTTGTAGTGTCTACGGTGAATTATAGACAGACACCTGTTGTATTGGGGGGTAAAAAGGTCCAAAAAAGTGTTCAGTTGAAAAAGTAGGTGATCAAAAAGAGGCCAAATTCAAAACCACATAATGTGACAATCAATGGCACGCCTACAGAGGCCTGTCAACCAAAACAATCATTCTTCTAGCTTATATTTTGCTTTTAGTTTTAGTAACTGACCTATGTGATGTGAGTGAGACTGCTCCCCAGAGCAAAGCAAATTAAAATTTTTGAATACACTACATTTGAAAAGGGTCAAACAAAGCTCCATAAAAGGTGCTTCGTTTTCAACATTCAAATGTCATGGGATACACCATTATTGGCGTAGCTAGTCCAACTTATGTCATCTGACTTCTTGGAAGGATTCTAACCCAAATTTCTTACCAATCTGATAACTTGAAATGTTACACTGGCTGCTATCATGTGGTATACATTCAAGTAAACATCCGAATTTCTACATAACACCATGAAACAGCTGAAAGGGAGTACATTCAATTAACAACCAAAAAACAACCATACTGAGGGACAAAGACACTAGTGATAGAGGTAGACACTGAACTGGAGAAGTGTCTCCACGCCATCGGTGGTGTGTTGATCGGTCGGATGGAGTGTCTGAACGGTGGCGTATCCTTTCGCATTCTCGTATTTCCCGGTCCCTCCGACGATGGCGATCTTAGACTCCGGCGCTGCGGTGCGGTGCACCCCAAAGAAACTGAGGGTATCCTCGTCATGGTCGTCCCCATGGAACAATGCCGTGACTGCCATCGTCTGGCTAGTACCATCCAACGAGCTGGCCAAGTAGAATCCCTGTGCCTTCCCTACCACAGAGGAACCCAGCTCATGTCCTTCCGTTAGTTCGTCATCGATCACGGTGATCGTGCCGAACATTAGCTGCTGAAGAGTGGCTCCGGCCGGGAGCTGGCCGGCGTTGACGAAGGGAAGCGTGTTACCACCGGTGACCACATTATTGTTGCCGTTGTTCTGAATTACGGTGGAGGTGGTTCCGCCGCCAAGCCCGGCGAGGAACGGAAGGTTGTTATTGTTGATAATACCGTTGGTGATGCCGTTATTACCGTTGAGGAGGGGAACGCCACCGTTGATTGGGAAGACCGCACTGTTGGTTTTGGAGAATGGGAGTTGACTGTTGACTCCCAAGTTGGCCACGATCCCAGCCACCACCCTACCCGAAGGGGTTGACCCACCTAGGATATCATGCATGAAAAAGGACAATGGTGAGTGTGGGTCAGCATGTGTCACAGTGGCACTACTAGTGGCAGCCGCAGCGGCGCCACCACTACTTGGTGTCCCGGCCGCAGGACTTGCTAGTGGTGCCACAGCAAAAGGTGCTGTCACAGCATTGGAGGCCTCCTCCGGCGCTGCCGCGGCCGGTGGTGTGACTGGTGTCGAGTCCCCCTCCGGTGTGGCCGCAGCTGCCGGTGGTGGGACTGGTGTTGGGTCCTCCTCGGGTGCAATCACTGGGGCTGGTGGTGTCTCATCCTCCGTGGGTGTGACCATTGGGGTTGGGGGTGTCACGTCCTCATTGGGTGAGACGGCAGGGACTGGAGGTCCTGTGTCCTCCTCAGCAAGGATTCGAGCCGAGTTGGCACATCGGGCTGTGATGGCTATCAACAAGAGGTAGATAGTGGCCTTAAGAGTTGTGGAGATAAGTGAGGGACGTATGGCCATTTGGGTTGTAGAGAAGCAGCACTGAAGCCTTGAAGGAGAGAAGAAAGACTGGATTTGAGAGGGGATTTTCGTTGGTGTGGGAAGTAAAGGAGCCTGGAGGGTGTATATGTAGTGTTTGGTTTGTGCCTTCGAAAGTGGAGCTGATAAGATGGAGTTGTTTTGTGCATTTTTTTAAAGTACCCATGTTTGTTTGGTTGAAAACCTAAAACCCTAATATATGAACTAGATAGAGGGGTGGTTGGATACCAAATCAGATTTCTAAGTATACATCTGCAAGACAAAAATAAGGGTTCTTTCACAAATCACAACTTAGCCGTAGTTAATTGGGAACCACTTACATGCATGAGTTAGCTAGTTGGGATGGAAGATGTGAGAGTGATCGTTTTGATTGGGCTGGTCTAAATCGAAACCCATATGACCAAGTCGGGCTAGCATGTTTAGATCTCAAAGTTAGGAAATCGCAACCCAACCCTATGTTAGTTTGCCCAATTCCGCCCAAGCTTGACCATGTATACTGGGTACTTTGTAGAACGTTGACATGGGTTCTGCATAATGCTAAAGGCGAACATGGCAAATCCAGACTCTCTCCCAGCCCCTTTCCACCATTAATTATAACCCTATATTTTAATATTCTGCAAGGTAAAAATATGTCTCTTCACATGGCAAGGAGGGGGCAAATGTCTTTAATATTAGGGATATCACGCTTGTTTTATGAAAGGGTATTTTTGTAAATATATTAGAAAACAGAGAATAATAGTATATTGTTAATATAAGTATTTTTTTTATTCACATGTAAACATTAAATTTTTTATTAAATAGCTTGATGTCAAGATTATTTGGAGAATATATGCTGGTAATAATTATTATCTAATTAATGTTGATATCTTTAATTACTACATTTAATAGTAATTATGTGGATAGTAAATCCAGATACGTTGTGATATGATAAATATTTTACATTGCTTTTACATCATTAATCATATATAAATATATTGAAGTAAATATTAGTTAATTAATTTATTAATATTAATATGGTATAATTGTGTAACTAACATCGCCTTCTAGCAGTGTAATATATTTTTATATATATAGTTATTCATTTTATCATTTCAATAAGAAATATATATTTTTTGTTTGAAACTAATGTTGTAATATATGCCTTTTTATTATAAATTGTATACATTAATTATCCATTAAGAAATGCAATTGACAAGGGCTTTAACCCCACTGGCTCTTTTGGTCAGGGGTTTAAATTTTCATACTCAGCTTGGAGGCCTAATGAGCCAGGCCTGGGCTTTGAGTTTTTAGTTTTTGCTGGGCCTAGATTTCACGTTGGCTTGACGTATCTTCCAAAAACTTATATTCATTTTAATGACAAGCCTGAGTTGAGCTAGACAAAACTCGTCTCAGCTTGGAGTTAGGCTTGTTATGAGTGGATCTTGAGCCTTGTCAATCTTCAACCACCAATTGAACTCGTTTAGCTAAGTTTGAGTCGAACTGTATTAAACTCTACTCGCAATAAAATCAGCTAGTTAATTAAGAATCATATAAATGTATATAATATACATATGAATTATTATATTACATAATCATGTATTACATTTATTATATAATATACTTAAGAGATGGTGCAATAGTTCTTGCAGTTGGAGATGACAGATCGAGGTCCCTCTTTGAAGTTGATTAGGTGAATCAACTCAGGACAACTATACACATATATTAGTTGTGCATCTTATGATTGAATTGGATGGTATCAGGATTAAATTGATTCGATGGTATGTGTAGCGATGGTTCTTTTAGGTTAATGGTTGTTTATGGTGATAACAAACAAATTTAAGGTTCAAAGTTGAGTGCGCAGAGTTCACCAAAAAAGATAAGTACAAAGTTATCTCCAAGATGGTTCTAGAATGTGTGCCAAAGTAGATTGCGATGTACATGTCACAAGTTTTGTGTTTGGGCAAAGATGCTGGTGGAGTAGACTACAATGGGGTATCATGAAGGTGATTGTAGGGTACATGGCAAAAATGTTTGACAAGGCCCACGAACCCGACACAAAATTATCAAGTTAGGGTTTACTATAATTGTGTTTCCATTCAAAGCCAGTCGACCCGCTTTGATATGATTAAAAAATGGGTTGTGTGTAGGTTAACCCATATAGTTGTATACCCTTAACTCAATATGACATGAACATGACCCACAAATACAAATTGCCACCCCCACCACACGACCAGCGAACCCGACACAAACTTGACACAAAATTAGCGGGTTAAGGTTTACTAAAATTGTGTTTCGGGTTAAAGTGGGTTGACCCACTTTGACACGATTAATAAATGGGTCATGTTTGGGTTGACCTATATAGTTGTGTATCTTTAACTCGACACAACATGAACTTGACCCACCGACACGAATTGCCACCACTAAGTGATTGCGAAATAGTCAAGGTGGAGATTGTTGGGTTTGTCGTGGTTTCTCAATTGTTGGATTAGTGTGTAATCCAATGGCATATAGATTAAAAAGGGATAATTAGAGGTAGTATCTAATTAGGATTGTCCTTTCGTGTATAAAAGGAATAGGGACATGAGACAATAGAGCGTTTCTCATCAAAACATATTGGGTTATGGGTTTTCTTCTTCTCAAAGGTTTTTCTCCTTAAATGCAGCAAAGAAAAATGGTTTCTTCAAGTTAAGACAGGATTCTTTTCCAAGTTGCAAGATAAGGTGAAAAGAGGGGTTTTTTCACGGAATTGAGTGAAATGAGGGTGAATGGTGTAACAAAAGGGCTTGACATTTGGGGTGAGTACATCTTTTACTTTTATCATATAATGAAGAAGGGATCTCCTAGTGGATGTAGGCATCTTAACTAAACCACATAAAAATCCTTGCTTTGTGTGTGCTTGTTATTATTATTATTATTTTTTTCTATTGTGGTATTTTTATTGTATAAATAATGAGAGGTTTAGGCCCATATCTCATCACGTGGAATATTAAGGTTGTTTCCTTACACCAATATAAATATATAATATATATAGATATAATAAATTTTTGATTATATATTTATACAAATATATATTACACTTGTTATAAAATATATTTAAGTGATTCTAATTTGAATTGAAAAAGTGACACTTCACATGAGAATACCCGCATTGAATCTAAATCTCATGGAGCTAACTTCACTAATTAGACTATCAGGATCATTTAACTCTGCAGAAAAATAAATGATAAACCCAACTAAAAGGGAAAAATGAATTTCTTCTTTCTTATATCAGCAAGAGAATGTTGAAGCTTAATATACCGAAAACTAGACTTTGATATTTTTCTTCTATATGGAAAGAAACAAATCCAAGTTACAGTGCTATCATTCAATCTTATTCTATCAATTAAGACCCTAATAAGTGAAATAAACGGTGAACTTAAGAAGCCTCTTGCTGCCGCCACACTGTCATCCATGGAGCCATCAGTCACTGCCTTAACAGTCGCATAACCATTGGCACCATTGTACCTTCCAGTACCTCCAATAACTGCAATATGGGACTCAGAAACATCCGTTTGGTGAACCCCAAAGAATCTCAAGCTATCCTTGAATTCATCATTAGCAAACATGGCTGTCATTGCCATCATGTGGCAACTTCCATCTTCCGAGCTTGCCACATAGACTCCTTGTGCTTTTCCGACTAACGGCGACCGGAGCTCTGAACCTTCTGATAACTCCTCGTGAATGGGTGCTACCTTTCCAAACTCTAACTCCTGAAGGGTAGCTACGGCTGGGAACGATAAGCCCATGCCGGAAATGTCAAGGGTTTGAGTGGAGAGGCCAGTGGCCGGCAGGGTTGGGTTGGGTTCGGGGAGGGGAATTCCTCCAATGGGAGGGAAAAGACCTACTGGCTTTGGGAAGGGAAGTTGGCCATTGACTGTTGTGGTGGCTGGTCTCGACCAAGGTTGGGTGCCGCTGAGCACATCGGGCATGAAGAAGGTGATTAAGTGCTGGGTGGCGTGTTGGTGCCGGTGTGGAGGTTGATCGCCAAGAAGTCGAGCTGAGGCTGATTGCTGGTTGATGATGTTCATGAATAAGAGAAAGCAAGTCAAGTTGAGCATGGAGAGGTACGTAGTCATGTCTATGACGAGGAGGGAGTTGGGCCTGGGCCTCATAGCTCTCTCCCTTTAATGCATGGTTGGGATTGGAGTCTGGAAAGGAAGTTTAGGATCATGTGGGAAGGTGGTTTAGGTTTATTTATTTATTTATTTATTTTGGGGGGGGGGGGTGGTGGTGGTAAAGGTTTAGGTTGTATTGAGTTGGAGTGGTTCACATGAATAAAGAGTAGTTAATTACCACAAAAAACATAGAAGAAGAAAAGAATAAAGAGTAGTTAGATCAATTTAAGTTGTTTAAACGGGTACAAATGTGGGATATTAATAATCGAAACCAAAATTACCCACCTACTCTCTCTCTCTCTCTCTCTCTCTCTCTCTCTATATATATATATATATATATATATATAAT
>JAOXJP010133082.1:0-13549 GCA_025762735.1 Platanus orientalis | reverse complement strand
GATTTCTACTAGACCTTTTTCCCTTTCTTGTGTGTAACTCTCATGATTTCTACTAGAGCCTTTTTCCTTTCTTGTGTAACTCACAAAACTTCTTGTGAGTTCTATTCTACATCAGACTCTAATGTACATGGATTTTTAATGGTTCATCCACTGTGATTTCTTCCATATTATTACTGATACTATTAAGTGCATCTTGAGAGCATGTCAACCTTGCTAATGTCTAAATCCTGTGTAAAATATAAAAATATCCACAATGCCGATGTCATCATCTCACACAGTCAATAAGCACATCAAAATACCAATGAAGAGAAGTTGGTTGCACATAATTAGCATGATCATAGAGTGGCTAAATAAACCCACGGATATCTCAAGTACATATTAACCATAAAGTGTAGAGAATGTTGCGCGCAAAACCCTCATAGTCTTATTGGAAGACAAAACCTCTTGGTAGCCGAAACATATTGCCTCCCTTGAGAGGGCCATCTAGATTACAATTCAGAAAAGACACTGACACTGGTGCGTCTACCAGACAACTTGAAAATCAGAGACCCCCCCCACCCCAACACATATATGTATATATATATATATATATAAAACCAAATATGCAAGTAGGTTTTTGGCCCATAAAACCAAAATTCTTAGTATTCCAAGTATGAACATAGCAAATATCTGATCACAAAGAATATCTAGCTTTTAGAAGCAATATATGGAGTGTTTTTGTACTAACCTCGTCATCCAAAACATAATTTATATAAAAGTACTTGATTATCTAGCTATATAAAAACCTCAACATTTCAAACAATTGATATAAAGGTTGAACAATAAGATATCAAACTGACCTACATTGTTAGCATATGATGTAGTCCTAATGATGCATAGAATACTTTATCATATCAAAATGTCAAACTGACTTGAAAACTTTCAAATAGATTCATGGGTCTACTATACTGAAGAAGCATTAACCAAGTAACATAGTTCAAAACATTGTCACAATATAAGATTCATTCTGAAATCAATTTCCAAAAATAAACTTTCATATAAAAAAACTCACAAGGTTTCCAATACAATAGGAAAACATCCATAGGAAAAACAGAATACCAAAACAAGATTGTATATCGGCAAATCAGGTGATATCAATTTTCTTAAATTTATTTTATCAATTAAAACCCTATCGTCTCTATGAATTAAAGAATAAAGGATCTATTTACCATTCTCTTTAGCTTCTTAGGTATCCCCCTCTACCAAACCAAAAGACTAATGGATGCTAGAAAATTACAGAAACATTATATTTTAGAGCTCTATTCTATATTCTATCATATAAAATGATTATGGAATTTATCAGGACCAATTTTTTAATATTATATGTAAAGGGGAGAATCCCTTAACCCATTAACTTCTTTAAAACTTTGGGGTTTAATTCATTAACTAAAATAACACCCTAAGATGTTTTTTTTTTCTTCTTGAAAACATGTCTCTAGCATGAGAGAAGCGTTCTCACATAAACTTCAACCATCCAATTTATCCTCAAATGAGAAAAATCATTTACATTACCCCTTCTTAAACTTGTAGGGACTAAGGTTGATGTCTATTTTGGGATGAAATCCCTAATTTATAGCCTTTCATAAAACCCTAGCTCCCTATTTTATCAATAACTTAAACATTATCAAATAGAAATGTAATTTCCAACAAAGCTAGTCCATCTATTATGATTTTAAGTTGATTTTTATTTTAAAGAAAAAATCCCAAAATTTTAAGAAGTTTCCACACCTTTACTTAAAAGAGTTTTTTTTTTTTTTTTTAAAAAAGATAAAATTTACACCATTTGTAAATAAACCTATTCAACTTCAAGAATCAAATGGGAGAACTAAACCCACTTACAGATTTCATGGGATTAGGAATGTTGCCTTCCAACTATGGTTAAATCCCCCCATTTTTTTCTTCCCTTAAAACTGTGCAACAGTGACTCCATCTTCCCCTTTCTTTTCTTCCTTTCTCTTTCCTTTCTTCCCTTTCTTCTTCCTTTCATTTCTCGAACTCTCTCATTCTTTCTAGGTTTTTGTTCATTCAAACGAATGGGGAGAAACCCCCCTCATTTTATTTGTTTTGTTTGCTTTTTTTCTAAAATACCCTTAGGTATTCAGGGTATTAGATTGTAACTTGTAATCTTCATTATAGTGGAAGCTTCTTGATTGTTTTCTCTTATAAACATAGGTAATATTGTCGAACAACATAAAATTTGTGCGTTATGCAATTGATTCTTTCTTGTTTGTTTTTCTCATTTCATTAACCCAATTTGATCACTTTGTCATAACAATTTCCTACACAACATTGTGAGGAGGTTGTATGTGTTGGGGCATATATATATATGTGTGTGTGTGTGTGTGTGTGTGTGTGTGTGTATTTCTATAATGGTCCAATAACATTGATTAAATGTTTGTGAGAATAAAATATTGCTTTAATCACTTTAATTGCGTGACCTATCATTACTACACATTAGGTATTTGGGGTTATTAAGCAGTAAACAAAACGCCTCCAAGTGAGATAAACTATGAGCAACAATCAAGACTTGGAATTTTCACAACCTTTTTTATCGATGTGGTTGGACAACATCATTTTAAAATCAAGTAACTCCATAATTAACTAGCTTGAAAGATTTCAAGAGTCCATTGGATAAGAAGGTTTTAGGCATCTTATCTCACGTGTATTCAGATGGTAACCTATTCATCGGTCATTTAGTGTTTAAACCCATAGCTTACTTCCAAAGCATTATGATACCAAAAAAAAAAAAACATTAGAAGCAATTGTAGACACCAAAAAAATCAATATCATGATCATGGAGTACCACGATGATATGTACATTGCGATGAAACTTGCACCGAGATGGAAGGCACATCACGATTGTTATTGCATCGTGATGGATGGTGCACCGCGACCCATGGAAGGAAGAAACCCGAACATGCTATATTTTATGGCACACACATCGAAGAATTGTGACCAACGTAGTTTTAGACACCTAATAGGTTCAGAAAGCTAATGAAGGAGTCCCATACACACACGACTTCTCCAATAAAGAATATAATCTTACACCAAAAAGGAATCCTACTATAATATAACTCTTCTATCTCAACAAATCCCATAAATCAAGAGACAAGATAAGAGAAACAATAGATTTTCACTTGGTCAATGACTCTCTTTGCACATGATGACTCTATAAAATCTAATAAATAATTGTCACATTAGCAAGACTCATAAAAGGCCAATAAGAGTTGTAATCTTAGAAGGACTCAAACTATTCACTCTATAAATAATAAGCTTTCTACATGTTAAAGGAGGCATTTACATTATGCTTTCTTGTTCATACGTTCAAGTAAGGCTCTTTAGCTCTCTCCTACGTTCATATCTTCTTCCTCAACAGACTACTTCAAGTTCATGCTATTCTACTATTTGGAAGAAGGCACGTGTATCATACCTTTACAGATTCCAAGGAAGATGATACAAGCTCAAGGATTCGAAGCTATGTCTATGGCTATGTAAGTTAGAATAATTGTGGGAGAGAGAAGATAAATTTCATATTATACTATGATTTAAGATATCGATAAGCTTCAAAGTTTATGTATTCTTTTCTTATTTATAAGTAGAGTAACAAGAAAAAAATTAGATGTTTGTTGTTCTAAAATAAAACTAATTAACATGTATCTTAAGAGAGATTTGGAGTGATAGTCCTCACTAATAAAACAATAAACCAACTCCTATACAACTGGATAATTTGAACACATGAATTTCAAGATTCCTTAAGAACAACAAAATTTAGTGTTACAAGAATGCATTAAAGGCTAACTTCTAATAGTGTAAGAACTCACTGCTATAAAAATCATAAACAAAAAACATTACATATGAAGAAACCCTTTTTTATATCATAGATCTATACAAATGTATCACATATGTTTTGAAAAAAATGGCTTCAACAACGTATTTTTTGTTAAAGCTCAAACATTAGAGTTGAATGTTGAATCAATTTGTTATTTGTAGCCCAGTCTAGTGTGGACTTAACGAAAAGCTTGTCTTGTTAGAACTTTTATTGTCTTGCAATAATCATAACCATTGGTTTTATAAAAACCTGGATTGAATTTCTACTTGATCAAATGATGGACTGATGTGGCTTAATTCTAATTGATGGTCACTAAGGTATATAAGCCTAGGTTGACCTGTGTAGCACTGAATAAATGTATATCAATCGATTTTTCATCTCCCATGATGAGTTGGGTTGGTAAGTCTATAAATAAAAGGTTCTAAGGTCCCTACTCTCACTTTTACATTTTGCCAAAAGAAAAGCATCCTATTAGCCTAGTCATGCAGAAAAATAGAAAGTAGAAGACTGAAGAGATACTACATTTTTTCCATGGCTACTGCAAGTCCTCCATCAAATTATCAAAGGATCATTTGCAATGATCCTAAAAGATCAACAACATGGTGAACTCATATTTGATGAATTCTGCTTGGTTCTAGGTCTCATCATGGGTGTCAATAAGCCTTTAGGACATATTTGATTGACCCAACTAACATTGCTTATACAATCTTCTGGATTTTATGATCAAGATTTGTTTGTAATCCGGATAATGGATTGAACATTGCTTGTTTTGAGATCCAAATGAATATCTAACATGTCCATCACCATAAGACACATAACACATCAAAAAGTTTGTTAGCAGTATTGTTTTTGATAATGGTATTTTGGTAAATATACACAAAATAAAATACATGTACAATAATAATATACCCAAATACTGGGTTTTTTCTTATCCATTCCACACAAGACACATTAATTTACCTGGCTCGACAAGATTTCCTATGTCCATAGATTCACACCAATTCCGCTATGTTCAAAAGCAAAAAAAAGAATGAATTTCTATATAGAGGTTGCTCTTGTTCTCTCCAAAACTCTCGTTCAAAACTGTATTTAACCCTTTTATACAAGCAACATAAAGGTCAAATCTCACGAATACCCCCAAAAATATTTTCGACACACACGCCAGGGGCGCCTTTTATTTTGAGGCCACACAAACAGTACTCCTCAATCAATAGTGCTCCCAATAGCTAATCAGGCTCCATCCTTAACAGTTCTCAACTTAGAATCAATATGGTCAAATCAGTCCAAATCGATCCCATTGTTAGTGAATTGCTACATGCACTTATGTTACCTGGGTTTACCAAGATTAGGGTTGCCTTTTTCTTATCACACGAAATATTAGTGATGAGGTTTTGTGATGTGTTGAGCTCCTATTGGTAATGGCCAAACATTTTTCGAGTTCGACTAGCAATAATTTGAACCCAATTCAGGTTGACTCTTATCCTTATAGTTTTTTTTTTCCTTTTAATACAAACCATCCTTATAGGTGTGGGGAAACCTAACTTTTCCTATTCTCTTGTTATTTGTTTTGCAATTTCTTGTGATTATATCTTGCATTCTATTTCCATTTGGCGGTATTACAGTCGGGCTCTAATTTTTCGTGTGTAAATCATGGAAGCAAGTACTAGTAAGATGATTAGCTTAAATGAGAGCAATTGGTTCATTTAGAAGGCAAAGAAGGAAGACCTACTTTATTGTAAGAATTTATATTCACTAGTGGAAGGAGATGGGGCTAAATCCGAAAGTATGCCAAATGATGAGTAGAAGAAACTAGATCGAAAAGTCATTGGGTTTATTAAAAAATGGTTAAATGATAGTGTTTTTCATCATGGATCTCCATGAAAACCTCGTCACATTCACTATGGAAGAAATTTGAAGGGTTGTATGAGAGAAAAACCGCAGTAAATAAATCTTTTTTGATTTAGAAGCTTGTCAATTTGAAGTATAAGGAAGGTTCAATTGCAAAATACTTAAATGAGATATTGTGAATCAACTTTCCTCTATGAATATGGTGTTAGATGACGAGTTACAGGCCTTGTTACTTCTCAATTCATTGCATGATAGTTGGGAGACATTAGTGGTGTCCTTTAGCAACTTGTCACAGAAAATCGGGGGAGAAGTAAAAGTAGAAAGCCTTACAAGTGTGAGAAGTCAAGAGGAATATCCAAGTCAAGAAAGGAACTCAATTGTTACAATTGCGGCAAGACGGGTCATTATCAAAGGGAATGCTAGAAACTCAAGAAAGGAAAAACGAAAGAAAAGGGTGAGGAAAAATAGGGTGATAAAGATACCACTGCCATTGCTTCTGATGGAGATATTATTTTTTTTTTTTAGGTTATGAAAAAATCACGTCTTTGTCTTTCTTGTCAAGATATCGATTGGTTTCTTAACACAGGTGCTTCATACCATTTTACCCCTCGCAAAGACTTCTTTACATCTTACAGGTTGGGTGACTTTGGAGTTGTGAAGATGGAAAATAATGGCACTTCAAAAAATGTAGGGATATGTGATATAAGCATTGAGACCAATGTTGGATGTAGATTAGTTCTCAAGGATGTGAGACATGTTCCAAATCTCCGTTTGAGTTTGATTTCAGTCGAAAAGCTAGATGAAGAAGGCTACAACAATCGCTTTGGTAATAGACAATGGAAGCTTACCAAAGGGTCTCTTGTTATAGCAAGAGGAAAGAAGTTTTACACTTTGTACAAGACGTAAGCACATTTATGCAAAGGTGAGGTGAACATAATAGATGATGATTATTCTATTGATTTGTGGTATAAGAGGTTGGGTCACATGAGTGAGAAGGGCTTACAAATCCTTGCCAAGAAACAACTCACCGGCATAAAAGGCCTACCTTTTAATAGTTGTATTAATTGCTTAGTTGGTAAACAACATAGAGTTTCATTTTATAAAAACTCATCCTAAAGAAAAGAAAATATATTTTAGATTTAGTTTACTCTGATGTTTGTGGTTCTATGAAAGATAAAACTCTTGGTAATTTACTTTCATATATGATGCTTCAAAACAATGGTAGACATATATGCTTTGAAAACTAAAGATCAGGTCTTGAATGTCTTCAAACACTTTCATGCTATGATGAAAAGAGAAATAAGAAGAACTTTGAAGTGTATCTACACAGATAATGGTGGCGAGTAGATTGGGCTATTTGAAGAGTATTGCAAGAGTCATGGTATTAGACATGAGCAAATCATTCCCAAGACCCCACAACAAAATGGTATAGCAAAGAGGATGAACCACACTATTGTAGAAAGAATCAGGTGTATGCTTTCACAGGAAAAATTGTCAAAATCTTTTTTGGGGGAGGCAATGTGCATTGTAGTCTACTTGATTAATTTATCTCCTTCTGTGTCTTTGGATGGAGATGTTGTAGAAAGAGTTTAGACCGAGAAAAATGTTTCTTATGGACAATTAAGAGTATTTTCTTGGAGGACATTTGTGCATGTACCTAAAGATTAGCATTCCAAGCTTGATGACAATGCAAAATAATGTATCTTCTTGGGCTATGCAGACGACAAATTTGGCTACAAGTTATGGGATCCGGTTAACAAGAAAGTGATAAGAAGTAAGGATGTGGTTTTTCTTGAATACCAAACAATTGAAGATTTTGAGAAAGTTGAAAACCCCCAACCCATTGTAGATAATTTTGTTGATATGGATCTAGTTCATTTTCCTGTTGTTCATGATGAAGATGGGGGAGATGTGCAGGGCTATTGTGAGGCAATCAATGATGATGTTCCTATAGATAATGTTGAATAAGAAGAACTAGGGGTGCAGCCCCCTCAAGAACCACCAGTTAAAACTTAGTTGAGAACGTCCACTAAAGTGCATTAAGCATCTAAGAGGTATTTACCTCATGAGTATGTTATGTTGACAGATGGGGGGGTGAGCCAAAGAGCTTTCAAGAAGCTCAAACTAATGAACATAAAAGGGAGTGGTTGAGAGCTATGCAAGAAAATATGGATTCTTTACATAAGAATCACATATATGACTTGGTGAAGTTGCCAAAGGGCAAGAAAACACTCAAGAATAAGTTAGTGTTCAAATTAAAGACTGAAGACAAGAACTCACAACCAAGTTACAAGTAAAGCTTGGTTGTGAAGGGTTTTGGGTAAAAGAAAGACATTGACTTTGATGAGATTTTCTCACCTGTGGTAAAGATGTCATCCATTCGAGTTGTATTGAGTTTGCCAGTATTAACCTAGAGATTGAGCAACTAGATGTCAAAACAACTTTCTTATATGGTGATTTAGAGGAAGGTATTTACATGGAATAACTTGAAGGTTTCAAAGTCAAAGACAAGGATCACATGATTTGTAAGTTAAGGGAAAGCCTATACGAGTTGAAATAGGCCCCAAGGTGATGATATAAAACGTTTGATTCATTCATGGTGGATCATGGGTACAAAAGAATAGCTTTTGACCATTATGTGTTTATCAAGAAAATTTTTTGATGGTGATTTTATTATTCTTTTCTTTTATATTCATGACATGTTGATAGTTGGACAAGACACCAACACGATTGACAAGTTAAAAAAGAAGTTAAGCAAGTCCTTTGCCATGAAGGACTTAGGACCACCTCAATAAATGTTGGGAATGAAAATCTCTCATGATAGGAAGACAAGAAAGATATGGCTATCACAAAAAAGATACATTGAAAAAGTGCTTGAAATGTTCAATATGGATAAGGAAAAACTAGTTGGCTTTCCAGTTGCAGGTCACTTCAAGTTAAGTAGTGAACAAACCCCTTCAAATAAGAAGGAAAGAAAAAAATGAGAAAATTTTCTTATGCATCAACCGTAGGAAGTTTAATGTATGTCATAGTGTGCACACGGCTCGATATTGCACATGTAGTTGGTGTTATTAGTAGATTTCTTGCCAATTCTGGCACAGAGCATTGAGAAGCAATTAAATAAATACTTATGTATTACAAGGGTTCTTCCAAGACGTGTTTATGTTTTGGAAGTGGTAAGCCTGTATTAGAAGGTTTTGTAGATGCAGATATGATAGATGATATTGATTCAAAGAAATTCACATCTGGGTACTTGTTTACTTTTGTAGGGGGAGCTATATCATGTTAGTCCAAGTTATAAAAGTGTGTGGGCTTGTCTACCACAGATGTCTAGTATATTGTAGCTACTGAAACTTAAAAAAGATGTTGTGGATGAAGAAGTTCTTTCGAGAACTTTATATAAAATAGAAGAAATACATGGTTCATTGTAATAGTCAAAACCCCATCCACTTTAGCAAGAATCCAAGTTTTTACTCCAAGTCTAAACACATTGATGTACAATACCACTGGATTTAAGATGTTTTAGAAAACAAGTTATTGCAACTTGAGAAGATCTATACCGATAGAAATAACTCAGATATGATGACGGAGGCCCTACTCAAAGAAAAACACAAGTTCTATAGAGACGTGGCAAGTTTAAGTTTGGTGGATACCTCCTCATGAGTCGGAAGGGGGAGATTGTTGGGGTCCCTCCCATGAGATAGGACCCACCACTCCATTTAAAGGAGTATCTTGTGCATGGGCTTAAAAATCCAAAAGTCTTTCTTTACCATTTTGGTGAAACTGGGTAGGTGAGTATTAATGGTCAAGAGAAAAGAAAAAAAAAATAGGATCTTTTCGTTTTCTTTTCACTTCATCCACCGTAGAACCTAGAAAATATGTTTTATTTTTTTGGTTTTAACTTTAGCCTCTCCACCACCACCACTGTGCACCACCACCTTGAAGACTTATTGGGCTGTTTTTATCTCTTCTTATTGGAGAAAAAGGAAGGGGGCAACAAGGAGTTTTTCAGTCTTAAAGGTTTGGACTTGTATATCATCTCCGCTTTTAAAGGAGGTAAGGTTTTCTTCAAAATCTCCTTGTATATCCATATTTTTAGATGATGATTATTATATTATTGGTTGATGATGAAATCCTTTAATATTGATTAGAGAAAATGTGTAATCCCATATATTTGACGAATAGTGGAAGTTTTTTGGATTAGTGTCCGTGGTTTTTCTCTTTATACTTAAGGTTTTCTATGTTAAAATTTCGGTGTTGTGGTGTGTTATTGTTTCTTGCAAATTATTATTTTGTTATTTGTTTGTAAACTGTTGTTTGGAATTATTGTTAACCTTTGATTTGCACAAAGACGGGAAAAGAGTGTGGTTTCCCAACAATAGGTTGGATACGAATTTTATCCAAATCTTTGGTTTGTTGTCATTCTTAGCAAGGTTTTAACATCAAAGTTATATTACACTGATTGGAAATTGAGTCAAATATGGTGAGCGTCTAAGGGTAGCGACATCACAAATGATGTGAAATGATTCATAAAGGAAAAAAAAGGTGTGAAGTTGACCGATGGCCATCCTAAAATCCAGTTATTGAAATGAACACACACACACACACACACACACACACACACACACGAGAAACATATGTTTGGTGAGTGTCCTTTTTATGCTTTTAATTCTATGCACTCCACATGCCAGTCTGTTGTGCAATCACACATGATTATATACCAATATAATATAATATTTTTATATTTTTAAAGCTCTAGTAAATGGCCTGATATCCTTTGTGATGCCCTCCTCTGCATCGCACCAGGGCCAAGGCAGAGAGGGAAATCAATTCACTTTTGAAGTTGTTACTTCACCCCAAAAAAGTGAATTGATTACCCTGCGATGCCCCCCTCTGCGTCGCACGAGGGCCAAGGCAGAGATGGGAATCAATTCACTTTTGAAGTTGTCACTTCACCCCCAAAAAGTGAATTGATTACCCCCCTGTCCCGGCTCACTTCACCCCCAAAGAGTGAATTGATTCCCCCCTGTCTCGGCTCCCAAATGTCGCAGAGGGGGGCAGCGCAGAGGATACTTCCCCTAGTAAATGTCCAGTGTAATGAAAAATTGCTGACAGGAATTTAGGAGCAAGGGGTTTTGAATGACAAACATTTTTACACTGTAAGACATCATTACAGTGGGTCATCCTCCCATCGTTGACACTAGGGATTGAAAAACAATTTACTTTATTTTAAAAGTTCTAGTGAGCATATAGAAAACTTGATACCATACAGTTGTATTTATCAACGACAAAAACTACAATGGGCATCCTCCCACCATGGATGATGGATCTTCACTCCTGTATAGACAAATTTATTGAAGTTTCTACGAGTATGAACCGTCCATTAGATGAAGTAGGTCTTGAATGGGTTATAACTAAAAATAAAAATGAATAACTCCAATTATCCAATTAATGAACTTGTTTTATTAAATTTTCAAATACATGGAGTTAGGGCTACAATCCATTCAAAAAGTATTCTATGAATTCGATAGTTAACATCCGGTAGCAACTCTACCAACTGTTGTGTTTAAAGAGCTGTGATGGGTGTCATCATCCCGACGCCCTCCCTCTTGTTCGGCTGGTTGTGGCATCATCCTTCCACAGTAAAGTCTAGACATCAATGCAAGTTTGCAAAGCGTGTCTCCAGTGGCTGTCAAGTGACGCTCAAGTGGTCATAGAAAAAAATTAAAAAACTGTGTTGTGAATACTAATCAATGTTGACTAGTCTTCACAACACACTCGTACAAAGATATTTTTTCATTTCGCTTTAGAATGTCATGGTCATAGACTCAAATGAAATGGGAAGCTTCCTTTCCATCGTTTCCATCGCCAATGGCCGGCGACTATTCGAATAAATGATTTATAAATGAACGCATCCAGGGTTCCAGCTTCAAGTTTGGGAAGAGAAACTAAGGTCTTTTCTTGCTAATATTCTCTCTCTCTCTGGGAAGCCATGGGTTCTCTTTTAGCAGGGAAGAAGAGCGACCCAAAGCCCTTGTACGGTCTAGTTTTACTTTTACTCTTCCTAATCATCCAAAGCATCTTAACGACGGCTGTTGATGCAGCCAGGAGTAATGTTAGTAATCCAAAAGTTCTAACTATTCTCAAAATTTCTCCAAAACTCAGTAACTTATTTGGGTATTTAAGGCCGGTGGTGATCTACAGGTTCACATCGTTTACATGGGAGAGAAGCAGCACGATGATCCAGAGCTCGTTACTGAATCACATCGTGACATGCTCGCTTCAGTGCTCGGAAGGTAAACCATTTTTTTTTTTCACCCACTCCCCCAAAAAAAAAAAAAAAAAAGTAAAAAGAAAAAAAAGATGATTCATTTAGTAAGGGGATGGATTTGTTTATATGTAAGTTTTATGTTTGCTTTACAGCGAAGAAGCGGCTGCAGAGTCGATGGTATACAGTTATAAACATGGCTTCTCTGGGTTCGCCGCCAAGCTTTCCAAGTCTCAGCTTCAAAGCATTTCTGGTATTTTCAACAACAAATACTTCCTTTATTAGTAGTTCGTTCTTCGCTCTTGCTTGCTAGAGAGTAGATATCTGCTTGGATTGGCTACCCTCGACTGGGGGGGGGTGGCTTTGCCCAGATCAGCTCAGTCTCATCTTATGAAGAATAAAGCAGACTGTAGCACCAGGGACGTCAGGTGACACATCAACAGAAAAAGTGAACCATCACAAAAATAAATCATTGCTTGGGTGTTTTTTACTTTTTTCACTGATGTGTCACCTGACACCCCTGGTGCTACAGTCTGACTACAGTAAAAAGGCAACGGGAAATCCGCTTTAATGAACATAAAGCTCAGGGTAGAGCTTGTCTCAAGCTCGCTTCGACTCATCAAAGCTCAAAAATGAATTTTTTGAAGGCCATATAAACCATTAGCCCAAGCTATAGTTTGTTGAAATGGGCTCAGTGACCCCACTAGTGTTCTTGTTTGAAATGGGATTTGAAGTATTGGATACACATAAAATATATAATCTATATATCCTAACTGAGCTGATTTTTTTAACAAACTAGTGAAGCTTGGCTCAGAATTGTATAGGAAATGAGCTCTACTCAAGGCTCAGGCCCAATTTAGTAAACTTTGAACAAAGCTTAGGCTCGGCCCATAACCACCTGAGCTCCAAGCCGAGCAAGTTCGGCTCATTGACAGGCCTACCCTCAGTCCTCCTTATCATTAAAAGCTAGGGGTGTACATGGGGTGGTTTCTCCCTGGCTTGGATTAGGTACAAGCTCAGCTCATTAATTTAACATGTCTTAAATCAAGTCTAAGAATGACCTACGGACTGGTAAATATGACTCAAGCCCATACCTAAGTATTTTTCACAAGACCAGGTGCAACAGTATGTGGCCCACCACCGAGTCCGACATTTGTCTTTCTGTTCTTATTATTAGTGAAGATATGAAAATTTACCCAACCACGGATAATAAGATATATCATAGCTCAGACTAGAGATTTTCTTTAGCAATCAACATCCAATGACTTTAGCTATATTCCACAACTAAATTAATTTCAGCATATATATATACTCAACTAGAGCTGAGCTAGCTTGACTCAACTTGGCGTGAGCCGAGCTTGATAAGCCCCCAATTGAAGTTATTTAGTTAAATGAGCTGAGCTGAATTGTACTACACCCAGCTCACATGATACATTGAAGCAAATGTTTAGTGATAAAAATGCCTCTGTAGTGTATCTGGTGAATTAAAAACAGACATGTGCTGTTTTTGGGGGTAAAAGGGTCCAAAAAAGTGTTCAGTTGAAAAAGTAGGTGGTCAATAAAAG
>JAOXJP010133071.1:0-13549 GCA_025762735.1 Platanus orientalis | reverse complement strand
TAGCAAATATTGTAGCTACTTTAGCCTTGCTTAAAGAAGAAGCAACCACAGTTCCTGTTTATCGACGATGGGTACTACCCCCGTTGGCATACTTTAGGGATGAACTTCAACACAGTAATATTATCTCTGTGTTTAAAATTGAAATTGAAGACTGAAGGTAGCCATTCATCGACTACTTGCAATATGGGAAGCTACTAGATGACCTAAAGCATAAAACCAAAATACGGTGACGTGCGCCCCAATTTTTATACTTTAACGGTCAACTTTATCGTCACTCTTTCAATGGCGTTTTCATGAGATGTCTTGGAAATGATGAAGTTCAAGGAGCTCTTAAGGATGCACATTCAAGACTGTGTGGAGCACATCAATCTGGACAAAAACTCTATGACCAATTAAAGAGGATGAAGTTTTATTGGCCAACAATGGTGAAAGATTCGATGGAATATACAAAATGATGCCAAATATGTCAATTCCATGGAGATTACATTCGTTGACCTCCAAAACCACTGCACCCTACAGTAGCCTCCTGACCATTTAACGGGTAGGGACTGGATGTAGTTGGTTCACTCTCAAAGTCATCAAAACAACATCTCTACATCCTGACGGCAATAGTCTATTTCTCAAAGTGGGCTGAAGCTATACCCCTTAAGGGGGTAAAGAAAGAAACTGTGGTACAATTCATCAAGAACCACATTGTCTTCCGATATGGAATCCCACTATTCATTGTCACAGATAACGGAAAGCCATTCAAGAACAACTTAATGGACCAATTCTATGAAAAGTTTGGGATAAAATAATGACTTTCTACCATGTACAATGCTCCTCCCAATGGACTTGCTAAAGCGTTCAACAAGACTCTACAAACTGCTCAAAAAGACAGTGTCAAAGTCAAAAAAAGATTGGCATGAGCAAATTGGCGAAGCATTATGAGCATACCGCACATCATTTCGAACTCCTACCCACTCTACACCATACGCCCTGGTATATGGTGCAGAAGTTGTTCTTCCCTTGAAACACCAAATCCCATCACTACGGATCAATATCCAAGAAAGGCTTACAAATGATGAAAATGCGAGGCTATGGCTTGCAAAACTCGAGACACTAGATGAAAAGACATAGCAAAGATTGGAATGTTACCAGGCCCACCTCTCTCATGCATTCAACAAGAAAGTTTGGCTCAAGACTTTTCAAGTTGGGAACTTGGTGCTTGCAGTTCGGTGACCCATCATTTTGTCTCACCATTCAGGAAAGAAGTTTGATCCAAAGTGGGATGGACCACATGTGGTAAGAGAAGTCTATTCTAATGGTGTATATCTCCTCATCACACTAGAAGGATTACATCTCAGCCCCATTAATTGAAAGTTTCTTAAAAGATATTATCCCTAAAATCTTGTAACACTCCTGACCTGCAATAGTATAAATTGTATACGGCCTAAACAAAAACAACTTGTACTGCTCTTGGCCCGTATGAGCATAAACTGTGTATGAAAAAACAGAACCTATCATCTCGGGTTCCCCACCACACTCCTGGCTCGCAAGAGTATAAACTATGTATGGCTCAAACAAAAAAAATTTGGTACTACTCTTGGCCCACAAAAGTATAAACTGTGTACGGTCCAAACAAAAAGAAATCTTATACAGCTCCTAGCCTGCATGAGCATAAACTATGTATGGAAAAATCCAACATCTGAAAGTGCAATCAATGCAAGAAGTAAAGTATGCTTTGAATTGCATTATGGTTTGATCCGGCTTTTTGGTCTATATGAAACTCATGACACTACTTTAAGTTTGGCCACACCTGTAAAAATAATAGTAATAATAAGAAAAAAAAGATGTGTACCTATGTAAAATTATAGGTTGCCATATGAGTTGGTGTTTAAAAAATTTGGGGGAAACATGATAGACCTCTTAGTGTTTCTTTGACTATATAAAATCTCTGACAAGAAAATGAGAGAGGAATCCTAAGCCATAACTCATCTCAATCTTGTATTGGCTACAATAAATTTTGTGAAGAACTTATCTCGGACTCTGAAGTTGGAAAAGAACATCTGTAGAAGAAATTCAAAAAAGAGGAGCAATATACTTTTATAATTTTACCTCAAAAGTTTTTCCTGAAGGATGAAGTCTGAAGGTTGAAGGATGAAGGGTGCAGCGTGTTCTGAAATTGAGTATCAATACCCCATTTCTAGGACCATCATACTTCAACTTGTGGAACAAGTCCACTATTGAGGTAAGTGACAATGAATACCCCTATCCTGCTCAAAGATAGAGGACACCGTGTCTATCTCCAGGATCACCAACTTTGACCATGTGGAACATGTCCATTATCAAGACAAGGTAACGATGTGAAGCACCATCCTACTAGAAGACGGATAACAGTGTTGGTGAATCTTTTCTCTGAATGATGAATGATGAAGGTTGAAGGATGTTTCACATACTCTGAAAATTGGTACCAATACCCCGTCTCCAGGATCACCATACTTTAACCTATGAAACAAGTCCACTATTGAGGTAAGTGACAATGAATACCCCCATCCTAGTGGAAGATAGAGGACACCGCGTTTATCTCCAAGATCACCCGCTTTGACCTTGTGGAACATGTCCACTATCAAGTCAAGGCGACAATGTGAAGCACCATTCTACTAGAAGACGGACAATAGTATTGGTGAATCTTCTCTTTAAAGAATGAAGACTGAAGGTTATGGCTGAAAGATTTCCTGTAAAAAGGCATAAGTAGAACAAGATACAAAATAATTCTATATTTAAAAATAAATATTACTCATAAATTATCATGGTCTATGAAACTGAAAGTGGATGTTTCACACACTCTAAAATCTAGCACTAATACCTCGTTTCTAAGATCACCATACTTCAACCTGTGAAACGAGTCCACTATTGAGGTAAATGATAATGAATACTCCCATCCTGCTGGAAGATAGAGGACACCGCATCTATCACCAGGATCACCCACTTTGACCTTGTAAAACATGTCCACTATCAAGGCAAGGCGATGATGTGAAGCACCATCCTGCTAGAAGATGGACAACAGTATTGGTGAATATTCTCTCTGAATGATGAATGATAAAGGTTGAAGGATGTTTCGCACACTCTAAAATCTGGCACTAATACCCCATTTCTAGGATCACCATACTTCAACCTTTGGAACAAGTCCACTATTGAGGCAAGTGACAATAAATACCCCAATCCTGCTGGAATATAGAGGACACCGCATATATCTCTAGGATCACCCGCATTTGACCTTGTGGAACATGTCCACTATTAAAACAAGGCAAAAATGTGAAACATAATCCTGTTGAGAAATGGACAACAGTATTGGTGAATCTTCTCTTTGAAGGATGAAAACTGAAGGTTTTGGCTAAAGGATTTCCTGCAAAAGACACACAAGAGGAAAAAATAATGCACCACAATTCTATACTTGAAATTAAAAGTAACCTTCTTAAAAGCCATGATGATTCAACAAAGCAAGATAAATCCCCTTTAAGTTTCAAGATGCAACAATATTATTGCTCAATTTTGAATACTTGAGTCAGGATAGTTCACATTCAAGAATGCCATTTAAAAAGAATGCAAGAAAATCGATGGCTAAAATTTCACAGTAATAACTACGGAAAATTCCATATCAAATCCTATAGTCTTAAACATAGTTTCTTTTGTCGTTAAAGCCTCTAAGTTAAAACTCATGGATGGGGACTGGCTCAACACAAAAGCCAGAATTTGTTGGTTACATAGTAAGGGCGGCTCTGAATCTCATGAATGGGGGCAGCTTCAACTCTAACACAAGAACCTCCTACTTCAAGTCCTATAACCAAGCTCCTAGCTTGAAAACATGACAAATAACCAATTTGCGGTTAAAGGACTAATGGTCCATCATCTGTCGATTGGGTTAGCTACCTAAGGCATAGCTAATGGAGCTACAGTCGTCACAGTTCAAGTTTTTGATTCATTGCTGTCTAGTAATTATTTGGGTTCAACACCATAACCAAGTATACAGAACAGGAATAGTCAACCCATCAACAGCAACACCTAGTGAATCATCCAACTGAGATGTAGGTTCAGGTGTTGCCCATAGAATAACTCAGAACACTCCTTTGACTACTCTTCCTTCCTTGGAACATCCAGCCTTTCGTGCCATCCCATAGAGCTTGGGTGAGGATACCAATAAAAAAAATGTTGGATACTTAAGCCACAAGTGGAAAAGAAAGGCGAGTTAGAAAAAAAAAAGAGAAAAAGAAAAGAAAAGAAATATACCCTCACTGTTAAGTTACATGCCATAGTAATTTCCAGCATGCTTGCTCAAGCTATAGTTGGCCATTCGTTTGCTTGTGAGGGCCTACACTATGTTGACATGGTTAACAGTTACTTGGTCAAATCAACCATAAATATTCTCAGGGATACTTTTGTGATTTGAATCAAATACAATTCTTTCCAACTTGAGCCATTGAAAGTCAAGGATTTTTTTTTACAGTATACTGTTCCATGAAAGACACTTGAGAAACTAAAGTTTTTTTTTTCATAACAATCTATGACAATCTGGTTTCTACAGCTCTTTCATCCCCTCACATTGGCAAGGGAACCATGTAGAACTTCTTCTTAGTGAGAATGAGATACCCAACCATTGATACAATCTGGTTGAGTTATTGGGTAGTGCCACCGGAAGTCACTCTTCACAGCTGCTTTTACAGAGTATAGAAGTAAGGAGAAAAGAATTGACTTGGCCACTAAGTTTGTTAAATCAATATCAAGTGCGGGTTTAGGGAACTTGTGACTATGGCCGCTAGATTATGGCAAGAGTTGAGATTCCAAGTACTGTAAGCAAGGAACTGATTTCGTATACCCATAGATGGTAAACTAGATGTGAGATTGGGCTACCTAAAAGGTTCCCTAAGGCAACATAATCAGATCAAATAATCTCTATGATTGAAAATACCACGTTTATGCACTTTGCTTTGGATTACAATACAAAAAGAAGAAGAAAAAGAAAAGAAAAAAAAAACAGAGCAAACCATGGGTAGGGAAAGAAAATACCTGCATCGCTGTATCTTCAAGGGTCTACTGGCTCCAAGCTCCCGGAACCCTTGTATGCACAACAAAGAAAACCTAGACAAGGTATTTATAAAGGAAAAGGACAATCAGGCTTTCTTTGTTTAGAGAAGATAAGGTATCAAATTCTCTATATTTAGAAAGAGCCCTATTCTCCAATCAGCTTCTTTCTCCATTCTTTTGGGTTCCAATTGGAAAGAGAGACGTCACTAGCATATTGTGGTGTCTTTGGTTTTAGAGTTTGTTGGATGTCTTTGCAGCTCCGTGAGATTGACTATGAGATTGCTGGTGGGGCCACAACAATGTCTAGACATGCCATGTTTTGGGCACAATACACGAGAAGAATGATCAGCTGTAGC
Organism: Platanus orientalis; assembly: GCA_025762735.1. Lineage (NCBI taxonomy): Eukaryota > Viridiplantae > Streptophyta > Magnoliopsida > Proteales > Platanaceae > Platanus > Platanus orientalis. Next base: position 8,129 of record JAOXJP010133071.1, on the reverse strand, counting down.
AAAATTTTCCTGTAGCTTTTTGAAAAAAAATGAAAAAGAAAACAGGCATGGGTATTTTGTCTTTTAACATGAGGTCTTTGTTTTTTTTTGTGATCTTTTTTCGTCATGATACTACAAAATTTTCTGCAGTTGATCATTTGGCAACACACAATAACACCGAAATCAATGCATCTAGATTTTGCCATAATGGTTGATATGTCCAACCTGATATGCGGTTTGTTACTTGCTACTATAGGGGTGGCAATTCGTGTCGGAGGGTCAGATTCGTGTTGTGTCAAGCTAAGGGTCGTGTCAAAGATTGTAACTCCAAACTGATCAAAATTTGTTGATAATAAAGCCCATGGTTCGATGGCCAAACAAGACCATGCTTCCATGACTATTGTACAAGGGATCTCAATGTATTTGGTCACGCTCGTTCCGTTGCATCTACATCAACACAGGTGCTATCACTACAAAAATAACCTAATGCTATTGCAAACGAGTACTAGGCGGGATCTAGTAGCATTACATCTATACCCTATGGTGCATGTCAACTAATCAAGAGTCAAGATGTCACAATATGGTTGGTCATGTGTGCTCTTTTCCAAAGATGAAGACCAAGGGTCTTACCTTAGATCAAGTCCAAGTCAAAGTCAAAGTCAAAGAAAAGGTCAAGACAGTGTCACCAACAAGTACATCATTTCGACCCTTTTCAACAAAAATATCAAGGATGCACTGCCTCATTTGCGTCATTCGCATTTCCGTCAATGCATCCTTAAGGGGGCATTTGTAAACACCTAAATTTATACAAATTACAAATAAAGGCTTACACCCTCACAAATACACACCAAAGACTTAAAAGTCATACATGGGCTTCACTTTTACAAATTAAGCCCAATTGAAGGGAGTCTATTTGGGCCTAGTTTGGGTTTCAAAAAATAACCCAAAAGACCAAGCCCGCATGTTTTAAGCCCATTAACAAGCCCAAACAGCTTGCATGGAACCACATGAGAGAGATTTGAATAAAATCAATTTTAGATTCTCTTGGGTAAATAAGGACGGTTATGCCACTCATCGAATACAAATAATTCCATAAATCGCACTCCTCTCCAAACAAGGAATGTGCAATCACTTTTTTAGACTAAAATGGTTAAGAGCATCTAATCAACACCCAATCAAAAGTTTGGTAAAATTCTAACCCTAAGTCTATAAATACCCTCCTTTTACATAAAGAAGGGACCTTTGGCAAAAGACTTGAGGCAAGAAGCTCTAAAGAGAAGAAGACTCTCAAAGCATCTTCAGACCTCTTCAAAGGCTTAAAGACCTAAGGCATACTTTCTAGTCTCTCCATCAACCACAGTTCGTTGCTAGAGAGAAGAAGACTTTTTGCATCTCTTAAATACGTCACAAATCCGACCTTGAAAGCCAAATCCATGGTGTTTCTCTCATTTTCGAATTAAGCGTGAAGCCCCGAGAAGAAGCCGATTCATCCGTAATCAAGCACACTAACACTTGAATCTAAGAAACAAGCCTTTAGGCCCTTGGATTCCGTCGACAAAGAATCAGAGGTTTTACTCTTTTGTAAAAGAGTGTAAAATCTTTATGAAAAATATTCATTTATTGAATTTGTTACATTTATTTTGTGTTACGGATTTATGGACGAAATTTGTGTCTACAAACATGAAATAAATGTAATAAATTTAATAAATGAATGGAATACAACTCTTTGATTTTACACTCTCTTACAAAAGAGTAAAACCTCTGATTCTTTGTCGATGGAATTCAAGGGCCTAAAGGCATGTTTCTTGGGTTCAAGTGTTGTTGGGCTTGATTGCGGATGAATCGGCTTCTTCTCAGGGTTTCGTGCTTAATCTGAAAAGGAGAGAAACATCGTAGATCTCGCTTTCAAGGTCGGATTTGTGACTTGTTTCTGAGATGCAAAAAATCTTCTTCTCTCTAGCAACGAACTATTGTTGATGGAGAGACTAGAAGGTATGTCTTGAGTCTTCAAGCCTTTGGAGAGGTCTAGAGATGCTTTGAGAGTCTTCTTCTCTCTAGAGCTTCTTGCCTCAAGTCTTTTGCCAAATGTCCCTTCTTTATGTAAGAGGGGATATTTATAGACTTAGGGTTAGAATCTTACCAAACCTTTGATTAGGTGTTGATTGGATGTTTTTACCCATTTTAGTCTAAAAGAGTGATTGCACATTCCTTGTTCGGAGGGAAGTGCAATTTATGGAATTATTTGTATTCCATGAGTGGCATAACCTTCCTTATTTACCCAAGAGAATCTACATTTGATTTTATTCAAATCTCTCTCATGTGGGTCCCATGCAAGCTATTTGGGTTTGTTAATGGGCTTAAAACATGTGGGCCTGGTCTTTTGGGTTATTATTTGAAACCCAGACTAAGCCCAAATGGACTTGTCCCTTCAATTGGGCTTAATTTGTAAAATTGAAGCCCATGTATGACTTTGGAGTCTTTGGTGTGTATTTATGAGGGTGTAAGGCCTTATTTGTATTTTTTACAAATTTTAGGTGTTTACATTGGTATTCTAGAGCATCTTCTACAAAGAGTCGGGTATTTGGGGTGCCTAACACCTTCTCTATGAAATTCCTATGTATAGATCCTAGAGGGGGGTGAATAGGATTATTTAAAATTTCTTTTTAGATTGCTCCAAATTTAATTTTTGTTTGATTGATTAAATTAATCCCGGAGATTAATGCAATTAAATTGTTGATAAGTTCTATTTGATGAGTGCAAAGTTGACAATATAAATGACAAATGTAAACTCAAACAACAAGTAATCACAATGAACACAAGATATATAGTGGTTCGGCACTGCGGCCTACATTCACTCTCAAAGGCTCATCATAGAGCTAAATAATTTTATTAAGATTGATAATTTTACAATCAAGGCTAAAATTAGCAAAGACCCTAATATACTTACCATGCAAGCTACACCCAATGTCTTCTGCAAGTGTGGTCTATGGTTTACTTTTCCAATGTCTCCGGTGGAAGAGCTATGGGTACACATTACTGGTGTCTCCAGTGGTAGTGCCAATTCTCACAGTGTCTCTAGCGGGAGTAGTCTAAATACTTTTAGAAAGTAAAGGTAAGAATTACCACTTGAAATGTTGGTGTTGCCTTGTACACAAGATGGGGTTACTCCTCCTTCAGCAAGATGTGACTATAAATCTCTAATTCCTTCTTGGTTGACTCCTTGAATTGGTTGAGCCAATACCGGTGGGTTGCTCCTTTCTTGAGCAAGGTGTGACTATGGAACCTACTTTCTTCTCAAGGGTTTAGACAACCCTTGGTTTCTACCACTTGATGATTTGCCTTAGTAGGAACAAGGTGGAAGTAGGGAATGGTCTTTTTGGGTATGAATTTTCCTATCTAGGTTTGTAGAGAGATTTCTCAAGAGTTAGAGAAGCTATTCTCTCATAATATTCTCAGAACAAGAGCAAGAGTGTTCAAAGATTGTTCATGACCATTTCCTTGCTCATTTGAGTTCATTTTCTTATATATTAGACAAAAATGACTCATGTCCATTAGATTAGAACATTCCCTAACAGTCAAGTTACATTGGCCATTGATTAGAAACCGTTTATTGAAAATTAGACTGTTATATAATGTTTCTGTAACTTTGGATCGATCCAAGTGCAAAAAACACTCAGAACCTGCAACTCGAGAGTTATTGGTTCGATCCTGGATCAATCCAAATAAGTTTGGATCAAGCCAAATATGTTTGGATCGAAGTGGATCGATCTTGGATCAATCTAAATCCCCTGTAATGCCTTCTAAAAACTTGGAAATGCTATAGAGGTCTTCGGATCACTTCTCCATGGTCTAGGAAAGTCCTAAGACCTTTAGAACCCTTCCTTGGACCCTTGACTCACCTAAACTACTTCTCATAACCTGATTTACCTTGTGAGAGCTTAGAGTAAGATATGAATCCTTCGGGATGATTTGCCAACTTCTAGATTATCTTCTTAAGGATTTCTTGGCACTTGATGGTAATCTTCATGATGCTTGGATCCAAGAACCTCCTAGATCCTAACATTACTCAACTCATGTCCTAGTATATACATCGCATGTGTTTTACAGTTCATAGAATTTACAACATATTACATTTACAATCTTCCCCTTTGAAAATTCCATGACAAAACTTAAAATACATGAAAATAGAGTACAAAATGAATATTACAATGAATACATGAACTCCAACTCTAGCCAAGCTTCTATGAATTTCTTTGGCTCTCCCCCCTTGATACATGCTCGAGCTTTTTCATTTTGTGTTCTTCATTTGCAATGTGCTTTAGCTTTAGGATTCTAAAATTCATTTGACAAAAATATACATTTCTCAAAGCAAGATTTTCCTAGTCAAATGATAAAGTATAATGAACACATAAGCAGACAAATGAATGTAATGAAATGTATATGCCCATGAAGTGAAGTATCAAGTATGATAAGTGCAAGTGAATGTGAGTTGAGCACAAATAATCTAGAATATTTCACATGATCATTTATTAGATTAATGACATGTAGCGTTCCATTAATCTTTATTTTTTCTCCCCCTTACTTAGGCAATTCATTTTTACTCCCCCTGAGTATAATCAAAATTGCCTTTGATTTTCAAAAATTTGTAAAATTTACCAATGTTACTTATCTTTTTCTCAACTCTCCCTCTTTTTGTCATGGATACCAAAGGCTATATATGAAAGACATAATAGAGAGGGTGTCATGGAGAGATAACGGATCATACAAGGTAAATCATTGCAAAAAGTGATATTTTCATTCATTTTCAAGAAGATTTATAGTTTGAAGTTATAGAATGATAAAGGGGTACATCAAAATTCATCAAAATAGAAAAGCATGAAGCTTTATGCATCTGCATTGCTCTCCTCATCCTCATCACTGGCAAGAATGTCTATGACTACCCTTGGTGTGGGGGCTCGAAAGGGTTCAACAATTCCCTCTATATGGACTAGCCATTGATCCATGCTTTCCACCTTTTCCCTAAGGCAGTCAAAGCATCAGAGAATACGCCCAAAGTCCTCATGGATATCTCGGATCAAGGCCGAGAGTGCCAAAGGTAAGGTCACTAAGAGCGTTGAGGCGGTAGCCTCTAAGGAGGTGGGAGTTGGGGGAATGGATGTTGAAGTACCAACTATTGTTGTAGTCTCTGTTGCTGGTGGTGGCACTTTAGTCGGTGCAGGAACACAAACAAAAGGCGGGATAGGCTGAGTTGTCTATCCACCTGCTTGAGCCACCTGTGGCATAGCTTACCTCTGACCTTCCATCCTCTTGATGGTAGCATCATTAATAGGAAGGCCCTAGGAAAAGGACATAGCATCTCTGGGAAACGTCACACCACACTGCTCCAAAAGCTAAGTGACTAGCACTCCGTATGGTAGGCCCCTCTTCATTTCATCGTCTATGGACGTCTGCAACATAATCTAGCACATGATGGCTAGGACGTCAATGGACTTGCCCTCCATTAAGCTGGCAACCAGATGCACCCTGTCATCTGTCATGGCAGTCTTGTGCGATGTTTGCAACAAATTGTGCACAAGAATGATGTCAAGTACCGTCACCACCATGTAGCACTCAGTAGTAGGAAACTTCTTGAACCATGAGTTTCCCTCTCTCTTGAGAAGCTTAGAGATGTGAGCTTTGTCAATCCCCTAATTGGGAAAGACAATGGTGCCGATTGAAAGGCAATTAATCCCCAACATACGGACTCTGTAGACTTCGGTCTCAAATGAGATCTGAGTGTAGTCCGTGTTATGGATGTTTGAGTAGAAGATGTGACTGACTTCTTGTTGCACCTTGCCTTTGATGATGGTGATTTACAACCACCCATAATTCAAAATCATAGTGCCAATTGTGAAGTCCCAAAGTGTTTTCTACTTCACATACCTTTTAATAAAAATATTCTTCTTCTAGAAGATGTTCATGTAGTTGTGAAAAGCAACAGCGTTCCTCAATGCTCCAAAGTTTGTAGGTGTCGTTCTCGATCGCTTGATCTACTCCTTTTCACGTAGATGAGCTTTTCCCCAAATCCCTCTTTGACATGGTGTTAGCTCAGTAGGTTCACAAATCCTAAGAAAAAGAGGAGGCAAAGGAGAAAAATTGGTTGTGGAATGATCTTGGTTCAATCTAGGATTGAACTAGGTTGTTCCCCCCTTTTATAAATGAGAGAATGTTCATTTTCTATGGGTATTGCCTATTTGGATCGATCCTGTATCGATCCAACATGGAATCTTTTGGGTAAAAACCCCAAATTCTCCTCTTTCTTACTTGGTTGTCCCCACTTACCCCAGTGAAATGATTTCTTATTATTTTTAGGGTATTTTAGAATGTATCTTTATATAGAACACATCCCCCTTGTGCCTCAAAGATATTCAAATCTTTTTGAGTCTAAGGCCTTCGTGAGGATATCTGTTAGTTGCTCCTCAGTCGATACATACTCTAAAGATATTGCTTTGTCTTTAACCAATTCTTGAATAAAATAATGACGAATATCAATGTGCTTTGTTCTAAAGTGTTGGACTGGATTCCAGGAAATCTGGATTGCACTTAAGTTATCTATGAATAGATTCATTGTAGACTTAGAACACTCATAATCCGCAAGCATCTGCTTCATCCATAGCAGTTGCTTGCATCCACTCTCAGTAGCAATGTACTCTGCCTCAGCTGTCAATAGTGATATGGAATTTTGCTTTCGACTGTGCCAAGAGACAAGACAATTTCCAATATAAAAGCATCCACCACCTATGCTTTTATAATCATCAACGTTGCTTGCCCAATCAGCATCTGAATAACCAGCTAACATTGGTTTGGTATCAAATGGATACCAGAGACCAAAGTTAATTGTCCCGTAGACATAACGAATAATTCTCTTAGCTACTTTCAAATGAGATTCCTTTGGTGCTGCCTAATATCTGGCATAGGCACCTACACTAAAGGCAATGCCAGGTCTGCTTGCTATCAAATATAATAGACTCTCTATGATACTCCTATATCCTGTAGGATCAACATCAACTCTATTGAGATCCTCAGTGATTTTCTCGATCGTAATGATTAGAGTATCAACTGGTTTGGACTCAAAAAGTCTAAATTTGGATACTAGATCCTTGACAAACTTGGATTGATTTAAAAATATTTCATCTGAAGTTTACTTGATCTGTAACCCAAGGAAGAATCGTAATTCTCCTTCCATACTCATCTTGAATTCGGATTTCATCGTATGAACAAACCCATGTGAAAATTCTTCACAAGTGGACCCAAATATAATGTCATCCACATAGATTTGTGCAATGAGTACGTGACCACCCTTTTTCTTGATGAAGAGTGTTTTGTCAACACTCCCCCTGACAAAATGATGGTCTACTAGAAACTTGGTCAATCTGTCATACCAAGCTCTAGGGGCTTGTTTTAGCCCATAAAGTGGTTTCTTCAACCTATACACATGATTTGGCATGTGAGGGTCTTTGAACCCCTCCGGTTGTTCAACATATACTTCTTCTTCAAGTATTCTATTTAGAAATGCACTTTTTACATCCATTTGATACAATTTGAACTTCAAATGGCATGCAATGGATAACAAGATTTGAATTGACTTAAGCCTAGCTACAGGAGTAGAGGATTCCTCATGAGGCTCTACTATTGCCTCTTCTTCCTTGTTTGCTTGAGTCTTTGGTTGATCATTTATAATGAAATTTATATACTCTTCCATGCTAGAAGTTCTTTGTTGTATACCTAGAGGCTTTGCTTCTAGTTGAGTATCCAAGGAAGATTCCTTCATCACTCTTGGAATCAAACTTGCCCAAATTTTCTCCATTCCACATTTCATACAAATTCTTTGAAGTACCCAACCTCAAATACACCCTATTGCTTATATAGGAAGCGGTGTTTACGACCTTAGGCCAAAACCTTTTGGGAAGGTCTTTACTAGAGAGCATGACTATGGCCGTGTCTTGTAAAGTCCTATTTTTCCTTTTGGCTACCTCATTTTGTTGGGGTGTTTTGGGTGCGGAGAATTCATTATTGATCCCACAATCATTGCAAAAGTTTGAAAATTTAATATTTTCAAACTCTCCTCCATGATCACTATGAATTCTCTTGATAGAGTGTTCCTTTTCGGT
>JAOXJP010133060.1:0-13549 GCA_025762735.1 Platanus orientalis | reverse complement strand
TAATTACTCCTCCTACCCAAATCTCTCTCTCTCTCTCTCTCTCTCTCTCTCTCTCTCTCTCTCTCTCTCTCTCTCTTCTTTTCTATGTTCTAAAAGGCCTAATAAACCCAAATGAAGTCATAATATTGTTATATTTTGTCACAAATGAGATCCGACTTATGCGGGGTCAAGAAGAAATAAGCCATGTATTTCACATTTTATGTGATTCGAGTCATGACCTGAGTGTGACAGGTCACATTGTGACCGATCACGGGGTTTGTAGTAGGTTACGTGCAAGTCTGAGTGACACCCGAAACCTATGATCCTTGAGTTTGATCAGTCACACCATCTGGGAGTTTTGTGATTGGTCATGGGGTTTGTGACCAGTCACGACTATGACTAGTCATGGGGTTTGTGACTGGTCACAACTGAAATTTATTGAATTCTCTAGTTTCTCTCAACTTGGGTCTCCAAACCCCAACTCAAGTGATCCAATGATCCTCCAACTCATCTTAAACCATGTCTAGGTCACTTGAATATTAAGGATGTTCATTGTGCTCGAAATTACAAAATGGTACAAATTTGACCCAAATTATTGGATCTAAATTTCTCCAAACTTTTCTACTAATTTAAGTGCAAGGTGTTACACTCGGGCTACCCATCAATTTAGAAAAAAAGTTTTTTGAAAAAAGATTTGAACTCAAAACCTCTCATTTACTAAGCAAACACTCTAACCAACTAAGCTATATAAGTTTACTTGTTTTTTAAAAACATAGTAAATAATAAAATATTAATCTAATGGGAAAGTATAAAAATTTCTTCACAATCCTTTGTCAAGGACCTTAATTCGATGAAAACCCAACATTTTTACCATTGTAGTCATGGGATTGACTATCAACTAATCTTGATCCAGATCAGGATAAGCTATGCTCAATTCAAGTTGACAATATAGATTGCATTAGTGTAAGATCTCTCCATCAATAACCAAGTTGAAGGGATTGAGATAATTTGATTTGGTTAGGTTGAGCTGGAACTATAGTATCAAATTGATTATCCAATGTATGTTTTGTTTAGATTTTAAAAGATTACAAATCGAGGGTAAAATTCATCGAATCTCAATATGATGGATTTTTGACAATTAAACACTCTATTTCATGGGTTTGGAGCTCTCTAGATGCATCCATGACATCCAATTAGTTGTCCGATACTTGTATAATGAGATTTAGTGGTCTACCTTTGATAAGGGATAAAATCATAATTTTTAATCTAAACAGGGCTGAATTCAATAAAACTATTCAAAACACTTGAGGATTGAAAGAAAAGATATAAAGATGAACAAGTAAGCCCACAAGGTCTTAGAGAATAATCGAGGGATTGGAGTGCCAAATTAGGGAAGTATGGTAATAACCTAAGAGTAGGAGGTCATTTAGTTGCCTTGGTCTCTTAGAATGTCTTAAGTCTATTCCAAAGAGTCCGTACTACTCATTTAAAGAAACCTAACCTGATTTACCATCCTTTTGGTCATGCTTCTTTTTTGTTTCAAAATGAGGAATTGGAAAATAAACCCTCTCCCCTCAAGATTTCAAAACAACATAAATGGATTGTATTTTCCACTCTTGAATTTTATAGTGGAATTGGCAATTCCATTTTCATCCTTCCAATTATGTATCCAAACGACATAAAGTCAAATCTGTTCCCCAATTCCATTTCCGCTCTCCAATTTCACACATCCAAACACAACCTTAATGACATTGGAAATAAGATAATTTCATATTTTAATAAGAAATACACAAAGTTTAAATTGCAACTCTCATGTATTTATGGAGATACCTTGAAATGCCATGTAACCCGTTGATTGTTATGGTGTGATATCAAATCAATTTATGAATTATGATGGTTGAGCACCTTATATTTAATAAAATATTAAATTATTAACATCAATACACCATGACCACTTATATATTACATAATATATATACCCTGATACACCTTATAACCTTATCATTTGATGTAATAATATATGCATATTACATTATTAGTTAATATATTAATAAATAATTATAAAATGATAAAATAATAATGACATTTAATTATTAGAAGATGAAAATAATAAGAATGTTATCCGTGATCTATCTTCCCTTTATAAAATCACTTTGGGTGCTAGAAACCACCATCCCCATTACCAGCCTTAATCTCAAAGACAACACTTTGGAAATTATTTTATAAAGGCTGCTCACTAAGCTTATAGGCTTATAATCCCCCAACTCCCTCATTCCTTCATTCTTCGGAATCAACACAATAAAGGTGGATTTCATTGACATATTCAATTGGCCTCTCTCATAAAATTCTCAAAACACCTAAACTAGATCCCCCTTAATCGTGTCCCAACAAACTTGGTAGAACATCATAGAATATCCATCTAGACCTAGAGCTTTGGCACAATCCATCCCAAAGATGGCATCCTTAACCTCCTCTTCACTAAATTCTTTTTCCAACGTGTCTGCCCATTCCCTCGAAAGTTATGACTCAAATAGATTCTTAATTATGGGTCTCCTCAGGTTCTTCTTGTATAAGTTGAAGTAATGCTGAGATGCTTCATAAAAAATTCTCTCAAAATTCTCTACTTCTCCATTGGTGACCAAGCTATAGATTAAATTTTTCCTCTTCCTTCCATTTGTAACTCTATGAAAAAAAAATGGTATTTTCATCCTCTTCCTTAAGCTACTTATCCCTTGATTTTTTATGTTAATACATCACTTCTGCTTTAAGAATTATCTCTAGCCCTATCATTTTTTCATTCTACCTCCTTCTGAGCACCTCCAAACACTATGTCCTGTCTTCCAAAGCAGCATCAATATTTTGCAAATCAGCCCAGATAATGTTTTTTGATTCATTAAGGCTCCCGAACACAATTTTATTCCACGCCACTAACTTCTGTTTTACATATTGAAGCTTTCTCATGAAACAAAAACTTCCCCAGCCCCCAACTTTGCACTCTTTTCACCACAAGTCAACCATTGATTTGAAGCTATATAAGTGGTCCACATGGTTTCAAAATGGAACGACTTTCAACCAAAACTTGTTTTAGAGGTATGTAACACCACTGGCCAATGATCAAATGTAGTCTGAACCTTTACTTCTTGAAAATATCTAGGATAAAATTCTTCCCATTCTCCAGTAATCAGAAATCTATCAATTCTACTCATAATGGGGGTTCCTCACCACTTGTCCATATGTATTTTGTGTTTGATAAAGGGTTATCTCTGAGGTTGCATTGACTAACAAACTCTCCAAAGTCTCTCTTATTTTTATTAATCCTCCTTGTTGTATTCTTCTCATAAATAAAGTAAATGACATTAAAATTGACACCCTCAAACCATGGGCCTTTCCACTTCTCTCTCATAACTATAGTTCCACCCAAAACTCATCCCTGTTAGAAGCAAAATCCGGCTCATACACTCCCATGAACATCCACTCCTTACCTTACACATGATTTTTTTTAAAACTAGAGAAGTAGAAAAATTCCCTATAAATTCCTCCACCTTATTGATATAAACCAGATTTCATGCACACATAAAGCCTCAGAATGCTCTAACCAAAGGGATTGCGCACCATTCTGACAAATTACACCCCACCATCCACATAATCAACTTTCGTGATGACACTTCTTTCTTTATTTCCTACAAAACAACCAGGACCAGCCCTCTTTTGGTTACACATGCTTTGACCAATCTCCTCTTTCTAAAATGCTCCAAACCTTTGACATTCCAAAAGAGAATTTTTATTCTTTGAACTTTGTCGTAGTTCTCCTACCCAATCATTTTGTCTTGTTCTCTCTTTCTCCAACTCTTCCGTCATTCATTGCCTACTCCAACTTCCTCAATTCTCGAGCCCTTCTGGACTCCTTTAGTCCCTCCCCCTGAATCCAATTTTCGCCTTTCTATAGTGCTATATACTAGATAATTTTGTTGGATTCCTTCACCATCTATCACCTTAAAACCCAACCTATCAATGAAAACATCCAAATCATCCTCCCGAACTCCTTCTTCCTCTACAACACCTCCCTTACCAACTCCTTACTCTTCCCCTCTTCCTTTGCCTTCCTCTGCTTTAAAAATCCATCATTCTAGTAGATTTGGAACTTTGGAAGGAACCTACAGGATTCAGCACAGGAGAAGACACAAGAGATATATAAGTTTGATCATTACATTGAATAGGAAAATTGCCTTGGAATTGGTTGTAGCTCTAGTATGCTTCACCTCCTCTGCCAAATACTTCCCTTGATTAACTTCTTCTTGGATAGAAATCAAACTATGAGATGACTCATTCTCTACTAGTTGATATCCTTGTTCATGATAGCCAAGCAACCTAATCATTTCTTGAGCTAAAGATCTTTTCTGCCAATCATCAATAGAGTCCTCATCTGACATGTATTCCTCTTCATAATTTGTTGGTGCTCTTAGCAAATCCCCCACCAACCTAGACTCCATGTCTCTCTCTGAATCTTTGCTTTGGGGAGTATTGAAGCAATGCCCCTCTGAGAACTGAGGAGTAACATCCCCCTGCTCAGAGACAAGGTTTCTAGTAGCTTGTGGGAGAAATGGGATGAGGTAGATGATGATGGTGATCCAATGGAAGATGGGAAGCTAGCAGGGGTAAGTCTTAAGAAGAATTGGAGAGAAAAAGACATACATTCCCAAGGCTCTAGGACTAAGGGTAGTGATGACATGTTATTAATCTCATTTATCATTTCAGATTCTATTCTAAAGGGCGAGATGAAAGCTCCAAAGTCTATTCAAGTGGGAGAATCCCATTTTCTCATGTTTGGGCAGGCTTTTCAAAATTCTAATTTTGAAGTGGGGGACCTGTCACATATGCCTGAAGCCCATGAGGTATTTTCTGATAGGCCCAATGTTTCTAAAGCCCAGAGGGGTAGGTCTAATGTTCATTATAAACTAAGGCCAGGCCTAACTATAGCTTGAGTTAAGAAGGATGATTTAGTGGTAACATAGAAGGGTATTTTGGGTAAGGAGCCTTTTAAGGATCCTATTGTGACTCCAATTGGGAGAAAACATATACAGGGCAGCTCGATTGTGGTGCTGACAATGCGAGAACCACAACAAGGGAAAGAAGGATCGAGATCGATTCAATCTTCAATCAGGAATGGGGTAGAACTAAGGCCCAGTCTGGTTGCCTTGAATTGTATGTATAGAAAAGAATAGAAAGAAAAAAAAAAAAACCCCACAAGAAAAGGAAAGAAAATAATCGTGAGAATACATGACAAAACCAACTTTTCATGGCAACTAGATAGCTTAAAAATACTTTCTTGAGAAAATTTTGTCATGAGAAAACCTTTTCATGCAACCATACTGGGCCTAAGAATATGGTGTTACATGTTTCCAATGGTTGTCGCGGGGTGGATCAATCGGAAGGGGCATCGGTAGTTTGCCCTAGGGATGCCGGAGACGATATTGAGAAAAAGGGGGCCTCGGTTATCGACTCCTACCAATCAAAAATACATGTAAGAGAGGGAATGAGTGAGCTCAAATTCAAGTTGTTGGGAAGCAGATGATGTTTGTGGCCAGGGGAGATCAAAGGCAGCTTGTTTGTCTCCCTCTACATCTCACAAGCCTTCTATATTAAGAACTATAATTATATAAAATATGGTATAGTATTTAAACTAAACTGAGTCTTCTATAGCTTGGCTCATCTCGTATAGCTAAATGAGACAACCTAGAGGCTTGAGTTTGACTCGTGAGCCTTTAGCTCATTTTGAGGTCATTGCAAATCAATTTCTTGACCAAGTCAAGCTAGCTCAATTCATTGGCAACCCTAGGCCGATGCGGTTTTTGCTTTAATGACTAATCATTGGCTCCATTGAACCTTTCTTATGGCTGATTACTAGATTGTTATGGATTATGCGAATACAAAATGAAACGAACGGTTGAGATTATGTTGAGTGTAGTCATACTAGTGTTTTTGCACTGCTAGTCTCAAGTCCGGATAGAAGAAAAAGGTGAATGGATAAAAAATGCTCACCTTAACAAATGCTAACCACTGCTCCTTGTCAGGCGGCGGGCACATCAGTGCCAAAAAATGAATATGCGCCCTCCAAAAAAGTGAAAATCACTTTTCAATGCTGATGTGTCTGCCCCTGACAAGGAACAGTGATGAGCATTTGTTAAGAGAAGCGTTCATAAACCGATCCCAAGAAAAAGGTTGTATTAGGTTGGTTATGTACAAAAAAATTTAAAAAAAAAACATTTAAACATGACTCTTTGATAATGACTGAACATTATTCGAATAGTGGACACCAAGTAGTTGTGATACCCAAAGAATTAGGTACGAACACCTTAAGTCAATCAAGGTCAATATGACATAAGGGGCTGACATATCAGTGCCAAAAAGTGAAATGCATCCCCCAAAAAGTGTAAATCACTTTTTCGGCGCTGATGTGTCTGCCCCTAATGCCATACTGACCTAGGTCGCACAGGGGCAGTCGTACCAAATCCCAGCCGGTTGTGATGCGACTTATTTTAAATTAAGTATAAGTAGCCATTATGATCTAGAATACTTAAACGCTATATAATTATGAACATTGATGAAATCACTTAGAAGATGATTCAACATATCTTGATTGGTTTCCAAGTGTTATCATAGATAGAGAAGAGGAAGCTTATTCCTCCCGTCCTGACTTTTATGTCTTTCCTACATGGAGTAATTGCCTAGAAATCCAAATTTATTAAGATGAGGTGTTATTTTAACCCTAAATTAACGTAAGAATCAATGTTACAGAGAATCTACATAGGATAGTGTGAAATTTTTTTATTGTTTATAAGCATTTTCTTAACTCTTTTTTCCTAGCATGCGTAGTAGGGTGATCTTAATTGGTGGATACAAATGTGTGGAAGCTTAAGGAGTTGGTGAGAGAAAGCTAAAGAAAAGGTTAAAGAAACACTAATCAACCACTTACACAATACAAATCAAGTTTAACAATCATATTGAATGAGGTGTTGGAGATAATTCTATTCCAATTAATGTTTTGATTTCCAAGGGAGAGCACTTGGCAACCTAAAAGTGGTCCAGATGTTCCTCACGATTTTCTCTTTTTCCGAGGAAAGTTTCAGCCTAATAGCCCTACATGTAGCAAAAGAGCTACCTTTAAAGCCTTGTTCATTTAACAAAGAGATTATTATTGGTAAAGCAAAAGTGCAGGAAGCTGATGTAGACGAAAGAATTGTAAATATGGCTAATCCAGAGAGGGTCCCACATAAGGTGTAAATATTCATGTCGCAGTCGCAGAGGATATCAACCCATGACACAAAAGGCCTTTCTCCCATTCTTTCAACTTAATTTGGAGTTGTCGGGAAAAAGTTTGGGGCAATGGCATGAGTTGTGTTTTAGGAAGATTTCCTTGTTTTGGGTTTGAAAGATATAACAGTAGGTGCTTAAGATTGCAAGATATGACAGTAGGTGCTAAAGAAGAAAGAAAGGAGAGTTGTAACAGTAACAGGTGAACTAGATGGTTTGTCCTGACTTTGCCAGAAACATGGGTCTGATTTGAAAAATATCGAGGGTGATAAATCAATCCTCGCTCCTTCGCAGGGAGTATATAATGGTATTGAACCAAGAAATGAATTCATTAGAATAGTGCTTCAAGACTCATAATAAACGTTGCTTTCTCTAATACGATTTTGCCACTAAATTAAATTGAGTTTGCAAAAAAGTTAACAGGTGAGTCATCTCTAAAATACAATATAATAAAGCTCAGCAATCTATTATATGTTGATCTGTGGTTTGTTGTATCGAAAATCAATGCAGAACATCCTCATTCTTTAAAGATTCAAGAACAGAATTCATCCTGAAAAAGAGAAAGAGAGAGAAATGAGAAAAAATTGTCTATTTTGTAGCTAAATGACTCTTCATTTGTAGAATATGCAGGGTCATATCCTTTAATCAAAAGATATATGTAGTGGTGTAATAAGTATTTATTGGGTTTACGAGGTGCTTTGGTGTCTCTTGGAGTTGTTATTTGTGATTATTAGGCCTATGAGACACAAACATTATCTTTTATTAAAAACATAACTGTTTTCAAATAAATGACACAATTACCCAATAATTAACAAAAAATAGAATTTGCAAAATCAAACTCCATTCTCGACGTTCATAACCATCCAACAATTGGTTATTTGAAATTTTAAAATCTGCAACACAATCCACATCCAACAACATCTCTTCTCAAAGTTTGGAGGCCACAACCATGAAATTAAGAGCAATGAATCTGTTTGTATTTCCTTGGAACCAATTAATCCATGGAATATATCAAACATAGAGATGGAGAGATCTAATGGGATAGCAGCAAACTCTGTATAGTGGATCTTCTTTTATTTAATTTATATTTGAATCCTTTTTAATAAAATAGCACTCTAAGGCTTGTTTTGAAGCAGTTGTACTGACGTTCCATTTTTCAAAAAATAAGATTGACATAAAGAAGGCACCGAGACAAAGATGATCTTACAAAACATAAAATAAGTAAGCTAAAAAGAGTCGAACAGGTTAGGTGGCTTTTAATAAAATAAGGCAAATAGAGATTAAATGGATGCAATTCGTAAACAATTAATGACAATTTTCAATAAATTAAAAAGCATTACCATGTTTGTTTTATCCTGAACCTTATTACTAACTTGTAACGGGAGCGAGCAAAGACTTAAAAAGACAAACTTTTTTAAAACATCTTGAGCTAATGCATTATAAACATCCTTTATTTATTTCTTTCTTTCTTTTACTGCTGTGGTCATTTCCGTACTGTACTTCCAACGGTTTTTAGGCTGGTATACTAGGAATGATCACGAGCTGCCATTCTCAGCTTCCTCATGCAAACCATTATAGTGGCTTTGCCTTTCTTTAGACGAGTCTTTCTTTACAGCAGGTTTTTTTTAAGAGGTGGGGCCCTAAATAAAGTCCTATTTACATAAGGGAAA
Organism: Platanus orientalis; assembly: GCA_025762735.1. Lineage (NCBI taxonomy): Eukaryota > Viridiplantae > Streptophyta > Magnoliopsida > Proteales > Platanaceae > Platanus > Platanus orientalis. Next base: position 4,589 of record JAOXJP010133060.1, on the reverse strand, counting down.
AGAAAGGATAATAAGAAGCAACAAACTCTACTCTTCATTTTTTTTTTTTTTGGGTAAGGAGCTTTACTCTTTATTAATATTGGGGTAAAATAAATTATTTTAATCATATCAAAAACAAAACTAAGAGTGCGATAGTCCACAGATTTACATCACTTTAGCCGATTCCACCTCCAACATTTAACAGAATAAGGAAGGTAATTGATGCTGACATTTGACCTCAAAACCTCGGGGAGAAGAGTTATAATCTTTTGGAAACCTGAAGAGAGGTCACTGAAATTATCGTAGGCTTCTGAAATTTTTTCAAAATATTCTTTAATGACCTTCAGGAGACGAATGTTCCAATTCGACTTTACTCCGTGGCACCTCAAAGGTCCCAAAGGTGCCGACCGAGATTAGGGGCCGATCTAAGGCAACTTTGGTTTTGGCTTTTGGACTTGAGTTAACATGATGTAGGGCCCGTCAAATATCACCAACTCCTATTGCCTGTCTTATTGCAAGAATAGTTTGTAAGTTACAAGGGATAATGCAAGGTGTTTTAGCAATTATACCTGCTGAGTGTTTTTACCAAATACCCCTATGGTGCTTCTTCCAGCCTTGTGATTGGAGCAGTAGGGATCTTCTTACTGCTTAAGCAGTAGACGATCCGGATTCATCGATAAAAACCCATAGAGTTGGAACTCAGATCTATGCTTTTTCACCTTAACAATACTATAATTAACCATATAACTTGATCCAACGCGAGTTGTGCTAGGTTAATTTGAAGAGATAGAACATTGGGTTGGGCTCAGGATGTCCCTTCTTCAGTCACGGTTGGGGTTGGATTGGCCCCGAACCGGATCCAGCTCACCTGGGTTGCAGCCCTTCTAACCCTTTTTTATTGGTTAACTACCAATTATTAGCTGTAATGAAATTTGATGCTACAAGATATTCGATTTCACAAAAGTTTCAGTGCCTCTATTTGTTCTCTTCTCAAGTGACAGATTAATCAACATCAACACCCAATAATGTCCATCACCCATGATAATCTACTTTAACTTTTTGTTATCTTCTGCTTACAAAATTTTTTTAAAAAATGTGGAGAATATCAGCTTAGCACTTAAACAATCTCTTTTAACATGGAGGAGATAAGGTGATATGACCTTGAAAAGAACTATAGTGCGTGATTTCATTCTTTAGGATGATTGTAGGGTCCTTGCTTTGAGCATCATTATTAGTCTTAAGATTTTAAAAAGGAGCCTAAGCAAAGTTTAATTAAGGTTATATTGGATGTTTAATATGTAGTAGGTCTTTAGATAATTAGATGCTTTGATGATGGAAACTGCACACTTATCAGTAAGTTTCATTGATTATAGAGTTGCTAATCACAATCATTACAACAAGGGAAGAATCTTTACAATCAATGAGTTTTAAGATTTGAAGTTTCATTGAAAATTTATACAGTTGCTAACACTAATCTTTACAACTAAGAAAGAATCTTACAACCAAATAAAATCTGTAGCTACAAACAATGAACTTTGAAAAGGTTTTGAACGAGGATAGAGGTTCAGGAAAGTGCATCAATCAAGAATTTTGAAAGATAATAGAGTGTGGATAGAGATTGAGTTCTACTCCACTAACAGCTATGACCCATCATTCTAACAGATCTCCCAAGAATTGACGAGTTCATATCTGTGGTCATGGTGTCCCATGTTTCCTCATATATATCTTTCATTTTATATTTTATTTAATGGTTGGGGGGTGGGGGCCATAGAAGGGTTACATTAGATAGAACCTTTACAAATGGGTCCTTCCATGTTTCACATGAGATGCATGTGGAGGGAGGAAATATAACTTTCTGATAATATGCCAAGAAGACTACAATCCACAGAATGATTGTGTGTGAGTGTGTGCATGTGTCTTGTTCAATGTAAAGTTGCCCAATTGATCATATTTATCATAACCGTAGGATCACGGAATATCGCCTATTTTATCCATCTGATGGTCTATAGCATCTAAACACCCAAAATCAATGCCCATTAAATCATTTTTTTTTATAGGTAAACATTAATGGTTAATTATTAGTAGGTGAAGACAGCTTTTGAACCTAGGTCTGTGGTATGACACTCACAGACTTTACCAACTTAGCAAGCTAGCATCTTCAAATAATGCAATTACCAATTAAAACACTTTGTGGGTGGAGATGATTTATTCAAATATTTTTGTTTATGCAAGATTGAGACACTTTGAGTTCATAATCTCTGTGAATGGAGGAAGGCATCGATAAGGGTGAAAGAGATTGCCATTGCCAATGCAATCTTCTGTAGAAACACAGCAAGAGAATTCACAATTTCAACCCCACCAGCGCACGTCTTGTTCCCTTTAAGATAAGCAACCCCAACTGGACAAGTTGACTTTCCCTGCATATCCCACTAAATAAGGACAGAACTTCAATCACATCATTTCAATTTCTTGGGATTTCGCTCACAATCTTAGGCTCCATTCTCTCCTTCAATTTACCCAAACACCATTCTCCTCTTTGCTTTCTATTTTCATCCCTTTCTTACACCTTATCTAATTCAACTTAACTTTTGTAAGTTTGTATTAATTGCATTTATTTGCTAATATACAAGAAAAAGAATTTGATGATGTGAGGGTGTCTCCTGTACATACGATGGATAGAAGGCCACCGTGACTGTTTCAATAGAAGATAAGAACTTCTTGTCACTATCCATCATTCTGAAACCGACTTATTTACGTTTATGTAATATAAGTGATCCAGTTTTTGGAAGAAAAAAAAAAAAAAAAAAAACCTCTGATACATGAATGGATTAAGGGAAAGAAAATGGTTGAAATTGAACTGGGTTACAGAATTTAATCAAAAACAAGTTTCATGGAAGCCAGATTCATAATCATGGAGATGGTGTCTGATCACCTGCAAGCTATGTATTAAACGAAATCAAATTTAACAACTCTTATAATCTATGAGTGTACATCTCTATTTTCCTACTTACATTAACTAACAGGGGGGATGCCGAGATAGTATTACTTAGATCATCATTCAACTGGGTTTCTACATTAAAATTGCATAGCGCATGCTATCGCTTACCATAAGATGATTCATCTCTGAGATACTAGAAAATCCACCAGACACCCAAGCGCCATCAGCACCATTGACGTGAGGATGAGAGATGCAGGAGAGAAACGAGAAAGGGGCTCTGGCTATGCTGTAAAGAATGGAGAACCCATTCCATTCACGTCTTCTACGATCCACCCCATCAACAAAGATGGGCATTTGGGCTCCGTCGCCTCCTCCGACCATGTTCTCGTCTGCAACTCGGGAACTCTTGCCCATGTTCTTGAGGTTCAGCTTCACCCTGCAAGGTGAGAGGATGAGATAGTGGAGATCTTTGGTTGGGACTCTGGAGACGGGAGAGGTGAAGAGGTTGGGCTTGCTAGGCCAGCTTTCTATATGGGTTTTGATAATGCTGTGATGGTAGTGGTGGTATTTATCACAAAGGATATGGGGTTAGCTTTTTTAAGGGTTTTGGGCATTCAATTTCTATATAATTGTAGGGTCTTCTCAAGCCAACTTGCCGACAAAGCAGCCTAATTTTACACAAAGGCCTGGTTGAGAATGAGTTGATTGATTCTTTTAAATTAGAACTGAATTTTGGTGGTTGCAACTTGAAAGAGACATTTTTTATAGGTGCCCCAATAATCAGCTCAAACACTTGAGCGTACTGCATGAACAAAAAAGCACAACCGACAAAAGAACCCACAAAAAGACAAAAAAAAAACCCATGTTTTATTTTATTTTGCTCATGCAGTATGCTTAAGTAGCTTGAGCTGATCAGATATCGGGTCTCTTTATGGGCGGGAGGTTTGGACAAGATGTGGCAAAGGCCAGGGCGTGCCAGGTAATGAGGATAATAGATGTGTGGCTGGTAATTGGACTTGCCAATCAATGGACCCTATATGGGAAGAGACCCAAAAAGAACAGCCTCAGGTTTTTGGTGCCAAAAACACTAGGGCCTGACACATCAGTCCCTAAAAAGTGATTTGTGTTATGCTTTTCACTTTTTGCTGCTGATGTATCTGGCCATGCTCCTGGGCTTTCATACCTAATCTTTTTCGAAAAAGAACTTGCCCACAGACAATTAAGTACAATATCTAGGAGAATGAAACTAATCAGATAATTAGGATCCAATAATGGATCTCTTATATCATTCTCATCGGTTGGTTGGACAGTGTGGAATTAAGCCCAAAACAAAGTAATTACATAAGGATATATAAGCAAAACCATCACCTCAACTAATAATCTGGATTAGCTAAGCTCATTTGATCAAATGACCCCTAATTAGGGCTGTCAACTCTATATCCACCTAAGCATATGTGTCTGATACACTTAAGGGGAATATGGATGCATCTATATCCAATTCAATTAAATATTTGCTTCATTTAACATATTCATTTATAGGTATACATTTGCTTTGGCTAAACATTTGTATATATATATATATATATATATATATATATATATATATATATATTTATGTATACCCTCTATTTTGGATTACTGGAGATTTTTGTCATTTGGTCATGATGTGTAT
>JAOXJP010133049.1:0-13550 GCA_025762735.1 Platanus orientalis | reverse complement strand
GTATTTCTTGTTGGTGCAATCGGAGGCAAAGTGGCCATGTCCTTTGCATTCATAGCAAATGACTTCTTCTTTGGAAGGTTCCTTCTTCTTAGGATAGTCCTTTGATTTCTTAAATGAAAATCTTCTCCTATAATTTTTGGCATTTTTCTTGTAGAATTTCCTAAAGCCCTTTGTGATGAAGGCAACTTCATCATCGGAGTTTACATCCAGGCTAAATAGTTCATCTCTTTTAGAGCTATTCTTTTCTTTTTGGCACTTGGTCTAAGTGTCATCTCGAAGGTTTGTAGAGAATCCAGTAGTTCTTCCACAACTAGTGTGTCTGTCTTTGCTCTCCTTTATAGCAGTGACCTTTGGTTTAAATCTTTTAGGAAGCAATCTAAGTATCTTTCTTACTGTGTCTTCCGATTTAACTGGATCTCCAAGTCCTACCTTGGAGTTCACAAGGTCTTGTACCTTGGTATAGAATTTAATGAATAGTTCATCTTCTTCCATCCTAAGTTCCTCAAACTTAGTGGTAAGCATTTGAAGTTTTGACTTCTTCACTGCACTAGTTCCTTCATGGGTTACTACTGGTAAATCTCATGCTTCCTTAGCCGAGATGAGTGAGGAAATTCTACTAAACTCATTTTGACCCATGGCACAAAAAATAGTATTTAAGGCTTTGTAGTTTGTAGTGTGAGCCTTCCTTTGGATTTCTTCCCACTCACTTTCCGGTGTTGTCGGTTGGATTAACATCCACACGGATAGGTCCATGGCTTGAAGAAATGTACTCATGTGGATTTTCCAATAAGGATAGTTACTCCCATCAAAGAATGGGGGTTTTGTGGTTGAGTATGCTTCTTTCGGATTGACCATTTTGTCTTTAAATCTAGGAATTGGATCTTTCCACTTCGGTTGTTAAACCCTGTAAGAGCAGCCTGTGCTCTGATACCAATTGAAAGTCTGGTTTTAATTATAGAGGGGGGTGAATAAGATTTATAAAATTCTTTTTTTTAACTAACCCCACTTAAAATTCCAATTTTAGGAGTTATTATAGTTCTTGGAATTTAATGCACTTCAAGATATAATTCAACTATTATAATTACAAGTGCAATGATGGCAAATCTTAATTTTAATCTTTCAATTAATTTAAGTTCCTAGTTAATTGCAATTATGAAATATCATATAAGAGATGCAATATATGCCATGTAAAAGAAGAGAGAAGAGACAATTTACACACACTTAAAAAGGAAACACACAACACAATATTTATAGTGGTTTGGCATTCAGGCCTACATCCACTTTCAAAAAGCTCACTACCGAGCTATCTAATTTTATTTAGATTGAAGTACATTTACAATCAAGGTTAAAATTCAAAAACCTATCTACTTGCATAAAACAAGCTCTACTCCTAGTGTCTCCAGTGGGAGCTATGTCAATTCTCAGTGTCTCCAGAGGGAATGGTCTATACATGGTGTCTCTAGCGGGTATGGTCTACACTACCGGTGTCTCCGGTAGTAGTGCTATGGTCTACACCCGGTGCCTCCAACAGGTGCTAAGGTCTTAAAATAATAAATTGAAATCAATACAAGCTACCTCATAATGCTTGTGTATTGCTTGATACACATGAAGGTGGTTGCTTCTTTGTTGAGCAAATATGCAATAGTTTCCACCAAGCTCCCAAGAGATGCCTCATTGCTTCTTGGAGCTTTACCCAAGGGTTTACTTGAGAGTAAACCCTCTACTTATTTCCCTCTTCTTGTTCTTCAAATGAGGAGTGCTAGGGAAGCACTTAAAAGGCTCCATGATCTTCAATAGATGTTAATTAATGGAGCCAACTTGGTAGTTGGGAAGAATGAATGTCTTGCTCTCTCAAAGATCTCTTTTCTTTGTGTTTTGTGTATTCCTTTTGTGTTAGAGAGCTCATTTGGAGCCTCTCTTATACTTATAGGGGACGAGCACAGTCATGCACCCTTGATATAGCATCTTTTCCAATGGTCAAAAAATCGCAAGCATTGAATCATGTATATATTTTTTAATTTCTATGATGTCGAATAAATCCGGCATCCTCGGATTGATCCGGTGTCTCAGTCTGAGACACCCGAGCTTTGCTTGATTGATTTAGTAAGTAGCGGATTGATCCGCTAAATGTAGATGGATCCAATACCCCCCGGATCGATCCGATTCCCCTATTTTCTGCCATTTTTCCTTAAACCTACTCCCAAACACTTGGGAAGCTGTTGTAGGTGGCATGGGTTAGTCCATCATGCCATATAAAGGTATTTTATTTGTTTTAGCCTATATCTTTCATTATGTATACCTTTACAAACCTTTATTGTGTTTGATGAAGCTTGAGTCTTTAAGTCTTTGGACCTTGGCAGCTTGGGAACGGATCCATCATTGGCTTTAAGTGCTTAGAGCTTGTCTTCCTTCTTGGGAACCAAGAACACTTGATGATTACAGACATGACAAAGATATGCAATTTGCTCATGTCATGCCTAATCTACCACTCCATGTATTTTATATTCAATGGAATAGACAATTTACATTAACAAGCGTACCCCTGTGGGCCCTGCCTTTCCCTAACGCCTGGATTTTAATCACATTAAAATTCAAGCATATTAAAATTCAAGCATCAACACAAAATTTAGGCTTCAAGCTTATGTAAACCCAAATAAAGAGCCCATCATTGCAAGTACCTATTCCTCATCCAAATCAATCTAAGTAAGGTTAATTATATGTTTGTAAATCCTAAGTGTATCTAATACTTGAACTTTATCTAGGGGACAATGCCGATGCCATGGCTGCTACATCATCGAGGTCAGGTTGAGTCACCTTACCCAATCACTACCTTTCAACCCTTCTCGACCTTTTATGGTCTCTACTTTGCCCTAAGGTCATGTCATAGTGGTTCGCGACTCAAACACCCTAGGACTTGGCCATAGCCCAAATAGATCTTGTCAGCACCCAAATTTTGACTTGGGTCAATAAATGGAATCAGATGGGTTCATTACAGCATGGGATAGGACCAAAGTCTATATACCCCTAAACTTTAGACAAGCAAGCATTCTCAATGGACATTCTGGTCACAAGCACAATAACGCGATCTAACTTCTACCCACAAAATGAGTCAAGCCAAACCCTTAAGACAATATGAGATTCTAAAGATCTAGAATCATTATCTCACCAGCTCTGAATTTGCCAACCTTCATAAGCCTTCCCACATTTAAGCATCGAAAGGCTAGCAAATTATCATTTTACCCCTATACCCTAAAAATCCAAATAAATTCCTATTAAACTCATTTCTCAAAATTCTTTCTACAAACAAAAACAGCTTTGAATTTTTCAACCTTCATAAGACTTCCCACATTGAAGCATCGAAAGGCTACAAATTACCATTTTACCCCTACACCTTTAGAAATCTCAATTAAGCCCTATTAACCCTAGTTTCCCAACATCTCTACTACAACAAAGACATCTTGAATTTTCCAACCTTTATAAGCCATCCCACATTAAAGCATTAAAAGTCTGGCAAAGTACCATTTTACCCCTACACCCTCAAAAGTTCAAATCAAAGCCTATTTAAACTCATTTTCTCTATAGCTTTCCAAAATATCCTCTATAGTGAAGACATTTGGAATTTAGCAACTTTCACAAGACCTCACATTTAAATCCTGAAGGACTAGCAAATGACTATTTTACCCTTATACCTATAAAGACCTCAAACTATAGGCTATGAAACCCATTTTTTCTAGGATTCTCCAATCTTCATTAATATTCTCATATTGAAGCTCAAAAGGGTAAGAAAATTACCATTTTTCCTTCACATCCTCAAAATACACCTTTTCTTTCCAAAATCGGACCCTCGATAAATCCTTGAAGACCTGACACAAATCAAAAACTCAGTCGGTCAATGGCCCCACCCTAATAAGCCTAAAATCTCCCCAAGGAAAACAACAAGAGACCTATTATCCCTTAATTACCCCATTCTACCCCAAAATATAACCAATTCACCTTTATCAGCAATGAACACTCGGTGAGCCCCTGAGAACTCTCCAAAAGTCCAAATCCCTCAAGGTTAAGCTCATTTTTTCAGGTTTTTCAAGATCTTTGATAAATTCCCTAAAAGAGAAATTTTTTCACAAACCCAGCACAACTAAAAGACCTAATCTTTTATAAGTCCAGGGTACATTTCTTGATCAGGTGACCCTATTTCGAAATCCTCCCAGAAATTCACCGGGAATCAGATTATCTGTAAGTTAGACCCTATGTACTCGTAGTTCTAAGAATCAAACAATCATGGCCACCATTGTACTCCATTCAAATCCAGGAAAAACATGCCTCAAATCCACAAAAGATTTGGTTTGGGACAATATAGGGTTTCAGACATAACTTTTAGCTCTGGGATCCGATCTACGAACAGTCAGAGCCAATGGCTCATGAATCTCGAGGACTATCTTTCGTATGAAGATTTTAAAAATCAATTTTACCCTCTTACCCCTTCTTCACTAGTATAAGTCAGTCCGGGAACATTCAGAGCCAATGGCTTATGAATCTAGAGGACTATCTTTCATATGAAGATTTTAAAAATCAATTTTACCCTCTTACTCCTTCTTCACGGATACAAATCAATCAAGGAACATTCAGAGCTAAGTTTAACCCACTTATCCAATTCTGATAGTTGTATTGCGACTAGAATATCTGGGAGATGCAAAAAACTTATAAACCTTGAAAATTTTGGATTCATAAAACCCAAAAAGTAAGCCCAGATTGTAAAGGGGAGGAATCCAGAAAAAGTAATCATTGTTTATTCTAAAATACCATGTTTTTACCCTAAATACCTCCAAAACATCTTTTAAACCCTACACCCTCCATTTGGAATATTCTAAATGGAGGGTGGATGCCCTAAGACCACCATGCTGAACCTTACACCCCTCACCATGGGCCTCACCCTATCCTTCACCTCCTCTCCCCACCATACAGATGGAAAAGGAGCCCACCACCCCTCCCACCCCTTTACCCCATCCACACACCTCACCCCCTCTCTAGAACCTTCAAGAAGGCCACACCTCACCACACTCTCCCTCCACTCATTCCCACCTCCCCACTTCAACCACACACCTCACCCCTCCTTTCTAGAAGACTACACACTACACTCCCCCTCCACTCATTCCCACATCTCACCCCATCCACACACCTCACCCTATCTCAATCCCCCCTTGCCACCTCACCCCCTTGGTCCCCACCTATAACCCCCCCTAATTCGTTAAAAAAACAAGGAGAAAAGTCAAACCTAAAAACAGAAAAAGACATAAAAGAGAAAGAAAAGGAAAGAAAGTGAGAGAAAGAAAAGAAGAAGGAGACCACACGGCCAGGTATGTCCCCTCCCCCTCCTATCTTTTAAGTTTAAAACACCCCTCCATGTTGTAATGTTCCCAGAACCACAAACCCCTTAGTGTAACATAGGGGAGACAATTTGTCTCTCCCCTCTTCTACTGTTTTCTTTTTATGAACTTTCATGTGAAAGCAACATTTTTAATTTTAAACAAGAGTGAGGACTAGTGGCTTAGACTATATGTCACTGATCCCTGGACCCACAAACCTACTAAAATTGAGCCCAAGTAAATGTCACCTGACTAAAAAGAGGGCCTAAGTGGATGTCACCTAACTCCGAAAATGGGCCCAACTTTCTTTCCTAAAACAGTGTACTCACACACTATACAAGAGAAGTCAGCCCCAATGTTTGATTTCTTATTCTCTGTCAAAAATGAATTCAGTCTTGATTCTTTCTTCACTGTTTAGCTAGTTAATTTAGACATATAATTCAAATTTCGTGATCATTTTTATCATGCTTAGCTATTTTTTATGTTATTTATTAATGAGTATATGTATTGTTGTCTAAAATCTGTTCTTAATAAACCATTTCTCTTGTTTATATCATAAGTTTATGCATGTATAAAATTAAAGCCTCAAATTTGAACTAAGAATGCATACCTCACCCCTTGACTTCCCTACCAAATTTGGGACACATTCCATTTTTAAATCTTGAGAAATGGGTCCCACAATCAAGTTATTGTCAAAACTATGTTGAAGACACAATACCCATCATTTTGGAAAAATCCAAAAGAGGGTCCCACCTTGTCCCCAAGAGTTGGGCCTCCTCAGAGACGCCCCTAAGATGGCCACACCCCCCCTAAAAAATCCCTGGGTTAGTGGACCCCAGGTGATGGCTCAAAAATCCAGAAAATGGCTGTTGGATTTTTGAAAAACATACAATACGCCTGATCTTTCCCTGGTTTTTCAGGCGTATCAGAATGGGAAATTCCCAATTAACCCTTAATACTATGCTAACTTACAAAGAACCCTCAACCCTGTAAAACCTTTTATTTGAGGCTATAGTTTTCTTAACATATCACCAAGGTCAAAAGGGACCCAACTAAGGCAGTACGCCTGATCTTTCATTCTGTGAAAGATCAGGTGTACCTAATTAAAGTGGTATCCATTTTTGTCTCCAAGTGCCTTGCAGTTCACAATAACCTATAGACATATAAGACTACCAGAATACACCTTCTGAATGAAAACCCGAGTTAGTGAGAGAATCAACCAAACAGCTTACCCAAGACCCTAGAAACCAGATCAAGTGAGAGAATCAACCTTAGGCCCGAGTGCCTAGCCCAGGCCCCAAAAAGCCCATATCTTCCATTCCCCTAGAAATGAGGCAGGTGTCCAACCCCTCCTATAAAAACCCGAGTTAGTGACAACTCCGAAACCAAAGTCCAGAGGCCAACCCAAGTTGGTCGGGCATGATTCTTCCCCGAAGTGGAGTGGGCAAACCTTCTTAGTCTTTTCGTAATGCCCACAGAATGGTGACTCCACTGGGGATTAAAATGCTTAACCTTTGAATAGACAATATTTAAAATTTTATAAAGTATTCTTTTTTCTACGCTTTCATAGAGCATGTGTTCACATAGATTATAAAGCATGTCATTAATTAGTAGGATATACTTGCATTCAAACTATATTAAACCTGCATCTTAGGATAAAAAACATGCTCACATTAGCTTTAGGATAGTTTGAATTAGCTATTAGGACCAAGATCCACATTTAACAAATTGCTTGCAAAAACATATTTGATTTCCATCATTATTTCTTATACGAGTCCATAAGATATGTCACATCATTCATATATTACATGAACATCATAAGCCCTATATCTGTTCAGTACCCACCAATGGACCGACATTGGAAAATACTTAGGACAGGGGACAACGGTTAAACCGTGGTTGCTACGTAAGTGTGTTCGGGCTGCGTAACCCAACCCAATCATTATTCCCAAGATCCGAGCAATCGAGGAGGTGTTTAAACTGGGAAACCTTATAGAATCTCTCTAAATAAAAAAAAAATTCATGCATATCATTCATTTTAAAGTTATGTAAGGTATACTTGAATAGATTAGATGGCTAGAAATTGGACTTGTTTGCCATTGTATTCTACTTGATTGCTTGCATGAGTTACTATTAGAACCAATAGTTCATATCCAACATTTTTTTTAAATAAATAAAATACAAAATTCTTTATTTTTATAAATACTTAGAACATTTCCAGATTTATGTATGTAATTAATCTTTCCATTTTACAATACACCACAAACCATCAAATCCAAATAAACAAAGAACCTTTTTATTTCATTCCATGTCTTTTACAAAATTGGCATATCTGCCTGAAAAACAAAAAAAGTACAAATCCCTAACTAGTAAGGTCTTCTCGACTCCTCTCTGTCATCCGACTCAACCACCCCTTAGAGGGTCTCTGACCTACATGTTTCCTCTTGTAGGTCAACCCCAAGCTCTGCTTTCATCTGCATATAGCCACCCCTTTCCCTTTATCCTAGGAAGGTACTGTCTCTAACATTGACAAGCCTCCCTCATCTCCCTGATCTGAAGAAAGTGTTATTTCTACTACTACCAATGTAGATGCATCATCCCTAACCTTTGACTCTACCCCTACATCAATGAGGGTATCTCTGGCAACCTCTGGATCTACACCAATATCATCCTCGACTAGCGCACTCTCTGTACACTCTAAGCCCACTGCTGTGGCTACTTAAAATTGCATAATTATCATAATCAAAATAAGCATTATCGCATTTATTTTGTGTATTTATAATAAATTATATATTTTCTCTTGTAGGATCTCAAGAAAAGCCCAATTGAAATTTGAAGCCCATTAGCAAAGCCTACCAATGGAGATGATGTCAAAAGATGATGGAGATCACTACCAACAGATCCAATCAAGTGAAGATCAAGCATCCAAGGGAATTCAAGGGTCAAGATTGATTGAAGAGGAAGATTAGGCATTGGGCCAGCTCACTCATGGGGCAAACAAGTCAAAAATGAGTGGGGCCCATGAACAAAAAGATCTTCTCTTCATGCCTAGTTTAGAAAATTCACTAGAAAATGATTTTTGAGTCATGTTCGGTATTATTTCATGATTTCTTTCCAATTCAAATGATTTTAAGGTAAAAAATAGAAGACAATGTCAAGAAAATTTAGAAGGACGTGAATGTTGAAAATTTGGAGATCTTTTGGCCTCTTTCACTTTTTCACCATAAAAGAGGTGTGTGCCTATGCATGAATTTATCACTTCTTCTCATTTATTCTTTTTTTAAGTTTAGGGTTTTAGTCTATTATTTCCATGGCTTTTGTTATGAAGATGATGGGCTAATAGCCAGACTAAGGTTAGAGGTGAAGTTTAATCATTTGTAATTCTATTTTTTTGGATTTAATACAATATTTGTTTATTGAATGTTTTATTTTCTTTTGATAATTATTCAAGGCTATATAAACTATCTTTTATTTATCATTAACTCCAGGTACAGTAAATGCTAGTCCATGTGACTTGTTAACAACATACCTAATTGTTCTAAACATTCAATTCTGCAATTATTTCTTTTGTTTTAACAGAGTCATATACCGGTTAGGAAGAATCTTTATTCCATTTAAACAGTGATAATTCGATCCAAAATAAGTCACAAGTTATTAAACGGATCCTTGAAGCCTCAGGTCCATTTTGTTTTTCTATCTTAATATTATTTTTGCTCCACACTATGGTGTGGAAACCTGAATCAGATTTCTTTTCTTTTCTTTTTCATTTCTCTTCTTTTGTAATCTTTGTTTTTATTACACAAGTCAATCCTTGTGTATTCGACCTTGTTCAGTACTAAAATTCTTATGTTGAGATCCTAGGGGGGTGAATAGGATATTTTAAAATTCTTTTCAATTACCACAAGTTTAATTGATGTTTAATTTATTCAAGATAATCTCAATATTTAATTGTAATTGGATTACGATCTTGTGTAAGAGTGTGCTCGATTGTATTGCAAGTGTGATGAATCAATGTGTGCAAATTTTGACAAAATATATGGGGAATGTATAACCAACCACAAGCAAACACAAAGTACACAAGATGTATAGTGGTTCGGCATAACGGCCTACATCCACTCTCAAAAGCTCACCACCGAGCCAAATAATTTTATTAAGATTGGGACTATTACAATCAAGGCTAAAATTATCAAAGAGCCTAGTCTACTTGTTGAGCAAACTACACCCGATGTCTCCGGCGGGTGTGTGGTCTATGGTCTACTCTTCCAGTGTCTTCGGTGGAAGAGATTTGGGTCTACACTACTGGTGTCTCCGGCTATAGTGTTAATTCTCCCGATGTCTCCAGCGGGAGAGGTCTCAACAACTTTAATAAAAGTTTAAGGGCAAGTGTTTACCTCTTGAAAGGTTGATGTTGTCTTTGCACACAAGATGAGGTTACTCCTCCTTGAGCAAGATGTGACTATTGCTCTCCAATTACTTCTTGGTTGTCTCTTCAAGCTAGAGAGTCAATCTTTGTGGGTTGCTCCTTCTTGAGCACAACATGACTAATAAGCCCACACAATCTCCTCTTGGGTTTCTTTATGGACAACCTTTGTAACCTACCTCCAAAAGATATGCCTTAGTAAGTTTAAGAGATGGCAATGGAATAATTTTGGGTATTGATTTACCTATTTAAGCATGGAGAGATATTTAGAGAACTAAGTCTCTTAAGATCTACCACAATGGACACAATGAGGTTTTCAAATGGTCAAAAGATATTAGCCATTGATTGCCAGCAGATTTTTGATGTTTAGAACATTATACAATGTTTTCACTACTTTGGATAGATCCTGGATCGATCCAAGTACAAAAAACACTAAGAATTAGCAACCTGAGAGTTGTTGGATCGATCCCAATAAGTTTGGATCAATCCAAACTATTTGGATCGAAGTGGTTCGATCATGGATCGATCCAAATTCTCTGTAATCCCTCTTAAAGTCTTGAGAATGCTACAGATGACTTTGGATCATCCCCCCTATGACCCGAGAAGGTCTGTAACCTACCTACAGATGACCTTGATTCACCTTGACTACCATACAATAAATGATTTACCTTGTGAAGGCTCGGATTGATATGTGAATCCTTTGAGATGACTTATCATCTCCCGGATTGATCTCTTGAGGCTTTCTCGACAATTGATGATAATCTTCATGTTGCTTTGACTCAAAGACCTCCTAGACTCTAACATGACTCAATTCATGTCCTAGTCTATACAAAAACATGTATTTTACAGACTCATGGAATTTACAACATAATATATTTACAATCTCCCCATTTGGGAATTCTATGAAAAAACTTAAAATACATGAATAAAGGAGTACAAAGTGAAAAATACAATAAACTCGAGACTCCAATCTTAAGCTAGCTCTTCTAAGAATGTCTTTGGCTCTCCCCTTTGATACATGCTCGGGCTTTTCAAGATTTGCTATTCATTTGCAATGTGCTCTTAGCTTTAAGTCCTGAAAACATATTTGACAAAAGTATACCTTTCTTAAACCAAAATTAATCCTGTCAAATGATAAAATATAGTGAACACACAAGCAAGCAAATGAATGCAATGGAATGCATATGCCCATGATGTGAGGTATCAAGTAAGATAAGTGCAAGTGAATATGAGATAAATACAGATAGTCTAAAGAATTTCACTTGACATTAATCTTCATGTTTTTACTCCCCCTAAGTTAGACAATTCATTTTTACTCCTCTTGAGTAAGATATACCAATTTTAGAACAAAATTGTCTTAGATGTTCAAAATTTTACAACTCTTAACTTAGCGTGTACGTGTGTTTAACTCTACCCCTTTTTGTCATGGATACTAAAGATTGTATCATAAAGACATAAACTGTATACCATAGCAAAAAGATGATATTTTCATTGATTTCCAACATGAATTACAAGAGAAAGATCAAAATACAATAAAATGAAAAACAAAACAAGATGAGCTAAGCATCCTCATCATCCTCCTCATTCTCATCTTCATCCTCACTAGTGAGAACATTGAGATAAACCTTGGGGGTTGGTGCATGAGTGGGATCCACAATCCCCTCAATGTGGATAAGCCTCTGATCCATGCTCTCCACCTTCTTTTTCCATGCGATCAAAGCACCTGAGAATACGTTCAAAATTGCCATGGATATCTCAGATCAGGCCCGAGAGTGTTGGAGGTAATATTACTAAGAATGTTAGGGCTGCAGATGAACCAGCTGTCCCTATGGGATGTGGCACTGGTGGTGGACCCTCTACTAGAGCAGGAGGATTAACAGGAGTCGGGATGGGCTGAGCCACCTCTCCAGCTACCTGGGGTGCAGCTCGTCTCTGACCTTCCATTCTTTTGATGGTGGCATCATCAATGGGAAGGCCCTAGGAAAGGGTCACTGCATTCCTTGGAAAGATGAGTCCACTTTGCTCCATAATTTGAGTGACTAGCATTCTAAATGGTAAACCTCGCTTCGTCCCATCATCAATGGAGGTCTGCAACATCATTTGGCACATAATGGCCGGCACATCAATTGAATTGCCCTTCATCAAACTCGTCACCAAGTGCATCATATTGTTAGACATATCTGTCTTATGGGAGGTCTGAAGCAGGTTGTAGACCAGGATGATATTGAGTACTTTAGCCAACATGCAACACTCAGCAGTGGGCAACTTATCGAACCATGTTTTTCCCTCTCACTCAAACAGCTCAGAGATGTGAGCTTTGTCTATCCCCCAATTGGAAAAGACCACGACATCAATCGAGGGGCGAATAATCACCAACAACATGGAGACCCGGTTTGGGTTGATCAACATGCGAACTCCGTACACCTCGGTCTCGAAGGAAAGTTGGGTGTAGTCGGTGTGGTGGATGTTGGAATAGAAGATGTGGATGACATCTTGTTGTACCTTGCCCTTTATGATGGTGAGTTGCATCCATCTGTCATTGGGAATGGCTATGCCTAATGTGAAATCCCGCAGAGTCATCTACTTTACATACCTCTCAATGAAGATCCTTTTCTTCGAATAGATGTTTAAATAGTTGTGGTAGCCCACAGCATTGCGAAACGCACCAAAATTTGACTCCATCCTAGGGTGTTTTGGAGGCACCTTAGACCGTGAAGTAGCTTTGCCTAAATCTCTTGTAGACATGGTGATGGATTTGGGGATACACAAATTAGAAGAACTAGAAGAGAGAATGAAGTTAGAATATCTAAAAAATGGCCTTGGTTCAATCTAAAATCAAACTAGGGCATTTTTCCCCTTTTTATAGCAAGGGATGAATAACTTTCTCACTAGTTTTGCCAGTTTGGATCGATCTTGGATTGATCCAAAATGGAATCTTCTAGCTAAAAAACTCCCAGATTTCCCTATTTTTGCTCGGTTGCCCCATCTTCCCTTAAATTTGTATTTTCTTATCAAATTTAGAGATTTTTAAAATGTTGCTTCATATGTAGAACTATCCCATCATGCATCAAGGAAATTCAAAGCTTTTTACTACAAACATTCCTTTCTCGATATATGCTCCAGAGACATCATTACCTTATCAGACCATTTGTGAGAGGAATGGTAATGAGTATCCATATGAACTAGACTTATGGTGATTTGGATTGTAGTTAAGTTGACAATTGTATATTGGGACAACTCATACACTACAAGTATTTGCTTCAAAAATAGAAATTGCACGCTTTCATCCCCTTGATAACGTATCTGCCTATCAATAGTGATATGAATATTTTCTTTTGACAATGCCACAAAATGAGACAATATCTTAGATAAAAGCTTCCGTCATTTGAGCTTTTATTGCCATTAACATTACTTGCTCAACCAGCAATTGAGTCTTTACCTAAGGTTGGTTATCTCTCAATGAGCATCAAGGATCTAAGATGATTATATCAAATAATAATTTTGATCACAAGTGCAGGTGACTCTTCAAGGACTATGTATTCTCTCTGAGCATATCAAATGGTTGTAAGTCTAGTCTTATTTCTATTGATTTTATTGAGCCCATGTTATGTCATTAATTCAAGATGAATCATTTTGAGGCTCATTTATCTTCTTAGGTCATTTCTTATAAATGAAACAGAGATGGCATGAGATGTCTTTGATTTGCCTTCTTGTTCTCCCACCATCCTTTGGATCACCAAGGGTATTGTTTGTAAATGTAATATGTT
>JAOXJP010133028.1:0-13551 GCA_025762735.1 Platanus orientalis | reverse complement strand
GGTTTGTGCAAGGTGATCAAGAGAAGAGAACTGTAAATAAATCTTGCATACTTTGGATGATGTGATTATTTCCCACTTTGATTCTTGTGTTTTGGTTATGGAAACATATTGAAATCTTTGCTAACTATGTGGAATCATTCAATTTAAGCTTTTAGTAAGTAAATCTTGCATACTATGGATGATATGATGTATTTCCCTCTTTCATTCTCTTAGATTCCTGTGTTTTTGGTTATGGAAACTCATTGAAATCTTTGCAAACTATGTGGAATCATTGAATTTAAGCTTCTAGTAAGTAGATCTTACACATCATGGATGATGTGATGTATACTCTCTTTGAAACTTTGGACCCTTGTGGTTATATCATTGAATCCTCTGAAATTATGTGAAAACTTATGCTCTAAGCCATTGAACATTGTGAATCCTAGCAAGCTTAGTGAGTTCTTATGCTCTAAACCCTTTGGAATATGTGAATTTTGAATCTTCTCTATATGAATATTTGAAAATTTGTGTGAAGTGGTGAATCCTTCAAGATCTACACCATTTGTGATCAATTAGAAAGGTTATCTTGCCTTGCCCTTTTGTTTGTAACATTATAAGTGATATTGAAAAATCTCTATGATTTGATTTATAAGAATACCATGCAAATTTTTTTATTTTTAGCGGAAACAAATTGGACTCATTCACTTTATCTAATTCTATGCTTCCTATATGATTACATGAGAAATGTGAAACCTTTAAATCTTAGTACACTAACGAATTAGTGTCTCTATATGAAATCATAGTGAATCATTGTGACTCCGAACTTATGATATCGAATTATATGCTAATATTGGATCCAAGTGAATCATATGTCTTCAAAATGGTAGTGCCATGCATATTTTGTTTTATACATCATAAACTATTCCAATTATTGAACCTATGTGAACTATTGGACTTATCAATGCGAACCCTTTTGGGACTTTGAACCTTTGATTGTTTTAGGCCCCAACATTCGGCTAAGTGTGATCATCAGTTACATTGAGTCCCACTCGTAGGGCGGTATGCAAGCACTCAGAGATATGTGAGCCCCACTCGTAGAGCAATATGTAAGCACTCGGAGATATTGAGATCCACTCGTAGGGTAGTATGCTAACACTTGGAGACATTGAGCCCCACTCGTAGGGAAGTATGTAAGCACTTTGGGATATGTGTGGACATATAAATACTTTGAATATTGAACCTTTAGACTTTAGACAATGAACCTTTGGGCTTCGTACATTAAAGCTTTAGATATTGAAGTCTGGACCCCTCTTTGAATATTGAGTCCCACTCGTGGGGCTTTATGCGAGCACTTGGAGATATGTAAAACTATGTGGACCTTTGAACTTATTAATGTGAACCCTTTCAGACTTTGAGCCTCTTGATTAGGTGAGACACTGGGTTAAGTGTCCCCATTCAACTTTTGGATATTGAACTTTGAACTCCTTCGAATATTGAACCTTGTGAAGACACATCGAACATCGAACTCTGAACACTCTAAAATCATAGAACATTGAATCCCTCGAGATCAACATATGCCATTAATTTATGAGCTTTGACTTTCACATTGAATTATTATTCAAACTTAGATCTTTGTATTGAACCATCGACTTCTGTCTGACCTATGACTATTGACACTTTTGGTATTAGCATGATTGTGATTATTACTTTGATATCTATTTAGCTTCATATTGACCTTTGGACATGTTGGTATTCAAATGTGTGTTTTACTTTAGATTATTTATAGTTTGCTAAATTTCTTATAGGTTGGGATTGACCCAACCATTTATTTATTTTTTTAGACTGATTGTGGACATTGGAGTTAGGGGGTTCAGACTCCCCCACCCACCCGTGGTTTCCAGGCCCACTCTTCGGCGTGTGATGCCGGTGCATGAAGGTTGCTAACCCTTTTACAGGAGGGTTAGCCTTTTCTAGGAGTCACCACCAACTTGGGGTTAACCGATGGAGTTGGACATCGGTTCTCATCTTCAGGAGAAGAGGACAAGTCTAGACCCAAAGATCTACGATTTAACTCCTAATACTGCTCTACATTCCTAATATAAATGGTAAGTTTTTTAGTTGTATTTAGGGAAAGTGTTAGGCACCCCAAATACCTACCTTTTCAGGGCAGCTTCTCTTTTTTATACATGTTTTGAATTATGCTAAAGTTCATGCTTGTTAAATGTAAAGTTATTAGTCTAGACCACGCCTATAGTGTGATCATTGCAGTTGCACCTGAGATATAGTCTCAAGCTGCCTACATACCCAATCTTGTGGTTTAGGTGTTCTTAGGGTTTTGTCGGGATCAAACTGCATGTAGTTCTAGGGGTTTGTTATGTGTGCCAATCTCGATAGTCAAGTACGTCTGATTGTGAGAGTGATTCAGGGTAGATTCTTTTTAGATTGTTTATATACTCACAGAGTACTCCGCATTGCTACAAAATGTGAACAAGTTAGCGAAATAGGGGTTGGGATTATGCTGTACCAATGTGCATGATTTTAAGAACCTAATTGGGCTATGGCAAAGTCCTAGGTTCTTTGGGTCGCAAACCACTACGACATGATCTTGGGTTTTGAGCCCCTTGTGTTGGTCCTAGAAGGGTGGAAAGTTACAGATAGGGGTGGGGCCCTTTTGTGGTCCATGGCCTTTGCCCTAGGCCCAACATAGAATATCAAATATTTTAAAATTATGGATTTTAACATAGGCCTAATGCCTAAAATTCACCCTGATGCCTGAAATATTTCTCAACGCCTGAATAAAATTCAGGCTTTGGGACAAAAATAAGGCCCACAGAGGTGCCTTAGCACATAGATGAATTCGAAGGTCTCATTTGCCTATGTATAGGTTTAGAGAAGGTCAGGGTTTACTAGAGTGGGTCCTAGATCCCAACGCTTAAATTTCTCCAATGCCTATATTTACTGCCAATGCTTGAATTTTAATAGATTCTATTAAAATTCAGGTGTTAGGTTTAGGACAGTCCACACTCCGGAGGGCATATCTCTCTCTATAAAATTTCAAATTGAGCATGGTCGATCAATATGGAAATCTGAGAGAAAGATATTTCCAACCATATATGATAAAACTATGTTTTGTCTAATTTTTTATTATGAACTGACACCTAAATTTGTTGTCAACACCTGAATTTTAACAAATTAATATTCAGGCATTAGTTTTAGGACAGTCCACACTCTGGAGGACATATCGCTTGCCACAAAATTCCCAATTGAACATGGTTGGTTAATTTCAAAAGCTGAGAAATATATTTCCAACCGTATATGATAAACCTATGTTTTGTCTAATGCTTGATCTTCCAACATCTAAATTTTAATTACCAAAAATTCAGGCATTAGGCCTGGGCAAAATCAAGCAACCTTGCCTCAGCCATTTTGCCGCCTTAGGGGCATTGAAAAATTCTAAAATTTTTATCATATGCAAGAATATTCTAGGGGAATAACATATCAAAAAAATATCTCAAGATCATGTCTAAAAATTATACAAAAAGTGACAATAAATCAATTGAACTAGGTCATATAGATTCTAGATTTTGGGGTCTATTTTGGGGCCCATCTTGAGACCTTCCACAATTCATAAAATCATAAAGTTAAATATAGAACTAGGAATATGTATTGAGAATAACTTAATAAAATTTGTGTCTCAAAAAATCAATACAAAAATCACAATAAATTTTACACTAGGTATGGGTAAAAAAACAAAGTAAGTAGAGGCTATTGAGCTTCTACTATGTAACCCGAATTGAAGCAACTTGACAAAATATTTTGAACAGCATGATAACATAGAAATGAAACACATGGATGCAAGGGAGCTAGGGTAACATGGGTTTAGGCTTACCTTAGGCCAATAGGGGCTTTGGGTTTAGAGAACCAAGCCTTTCTTTCTTCATTCTTCTCATTCTCTTCTTTTTTAGTATTTTTTGGTTGTCAACCCATTATTGCATGAATTTGGGGCTATTTATAGCCACAATTGGAAGTAGTGTGTGGCTAGGATTCAATCTATAGATATCTAGATAGAGGATGGGGATTAAGTTAGCTTATTTTAGGTGTAGGGCTAGGAGTGATTTGAAATGGGTGGCTAGGATTAAGGGGTTTTATGTTTGGTGACTTGGATGGAGGAGAGGGTAGGATTAGTTTAGAGATTTGAGGTAGAGGGTGAGGATGAGAGAGTGTTAGTTCACTTGGATTGGTGAGGTGGACAAGGGGGTAAACCTAGATGCTATTTGATAGGTTTCAGGGTGGTTTCAAAAATCAAGGGAAGGCATCTAGATGCCATTTGGGGGGACCTAGAGGGAGCACTAGGGATTTGAAATTCAGGTCTTAGATCTAAGGGTAGGGATGAGGGTGCACGTGGGAAAATCCCAATCCAAGGGTTGGCAAAATTTGGCATAAGGTGTGAAAGCATTAAATGCCATTAATGAGTTAAGGTTGAAAAGTCTTAGCTCATTAGTGGGCATTAAATGCTTTTAGGGTTTTTAAACCCTCACTATGTCGTTCGCTCTCATGAGCTCTCGAGCTCGGAGGTCAGAAAGCTCAATGTCTATTTTCAATGTTGCAGATATTCTGATTATGCTAGACTAGTCAGAACTAAATTATGATAATGGCAAGGGGTTGAAATCAGGGTTTTTTTACCTAAAAAGCTCTCAAATGCACTTTGAAAGGGCAAGATGGTAAAATTAATCCTAATAATTATCAAGTGAAATATGATCCCTAGTCTAGATGAGCCATAGCCTCTAACTACACTAAATTATGATGCTCGAGTAGAAAATTGGGTCAAAACCCCTTTTTAGGCAGTTGGGGAACTTTGAACTGGAGATGTTACTGGTTTTTCTATAGATTTTTTTCATTGGCCATATTTGGGGGATTTAAAGCTTAGGGAGTCTCAAAGCTATAGGAACTGACAAACTAACCACCAAATTCTCTGCCAATTATCGAGAGATTTTTGAAGTAGGGTCTCTTGGAAAGATTGAGTTTATGTAGTTGTCTAAAGACTGGTGGAATTGAGCTATCAGACTTTCTCTGATGTTCGAGTTTATGAGATGATCTTTTAAGGACAAGGGTGAAATTGAGAAAATGGGCCTAACCTTGCTGCATTATGAGTTTGGGAGAATTTTTTAGGGCATTCCATAAGCCAAATACAGATAAAAAGTGTTACATCTTGGCTTGAGCAGGAATGATGGCTTACGCTACAGGATTTCTGCAATCTAGTGCGACTTTGTTACTTTGGAGGTCTTGGATTTACTATGGGGTAGCCACTGATAGACTGAATTTTTTAGGTTAGTTGAACTCTCGGGAGTTGGTTAAGCACATTATTTTTGGACCTAATTTATTGCTCTTTTTAGAGTTTTTAAGGGAATCTGAATAGATAAGTTCTACGAAAGCTCATTTTTTGAAGGCCTTGCGATTCTAGAGAGATGGACACCGACTGATCCTGATTTTGAGGTCGAAAGAACATTCTAGCTCCATATGAGTAAAATACAGCTAAACAACTTTTTGACCCCTTGGGAAAGATTTAAGATTTCGTAGAGGTTCAAGATTTTGAAATTCCTTTCTCAAACCTACAGATTTGAATCTAAGGTTAAGGTCGAGATACAACGATCGACCTTTTTGGATTTGGAGATCGGATGAATCTCTAAGAGCTTTTTCAAGGGTTATTTCTTGGTCAGGGTCATCATAAGTTAATAAATTGGCTTTTGCCAGTCTCGAGCAATATCTGTTATGTTTTGGGTTCCTCAAAATTGGGAGAAATAGGGATGCATAGGATCTAAAATTACATCATTCAAATAACAGGAGAAGCTTTGGGGTTCCTTTAAGGGTCCAGGGGTAAATTCTCTGAGGTGAAAAGGGTAAAATGGTAATTTTTTGCTAGCGGGTCGAAAAATATGAAAATGAGGATTCTTCACCTATGATGCTTCACGACCAGAAGGCTTATATAGGTGAAAGAAATTCAGTGATATAGGTGGTAGATAGTGAGTTCTAGGCTTTTGAAGGTAAAAGGGAAAAATGGTAATTTTTCCACTTATGATGTTTTGCTGAATAAAGACTTACCAAGGATGAAAAATTTGCTGATAATATGGATGAGGTTCTTAAATGTGGACCCTCAAAGTCTTGTTGATGTTTTTTGTGAAGGATTAGGGTTTGACCTGGAATGGTGCATTTAGGTTGTAGTGAGGTGCTTTGATTGGTTCATTTGTGATTGAAATATTTAGGAAGACTTCTCAGGGAATGCCTAACCTCCTAGATCTAGGTTTTCTCTTCCTAAACTAAGGGTTCTTAGAGTCTTGATGCCTAAATGCTGTTATGTTGTCCTTAAGCAATCAACTGACTTAAGTCAAAATTTGGGTGCTGACACTGACCATTAATGTAGGTCCATCCTCTGAGAGACTTGATTCGACACACTCTATTTCTCTGTTTTACGTTATCTATTCCGAGCATGTTATTGGACCCTTTGTACTAGGTTCATATTTTGGATTATTAGACATTCACTTCTCTCTTGTTTAATTAGGGTGAGAGGGCACCTCAGTGATGTAGTTATTTGGTATCTTTACTATATTGACTATCTGTGGAGATTATAGTGCTACTTTTGTTTTAAGACATTGATATGATACTACTTTGACCTCATGGTTTGGATTATGCTTTTGCACACTATCATTCCAAATATGTGTGGTTATTGGATATTAAATACACTTCCACAATCTGATTGGTGAATTGAATGGATTCATAAGGTCCTATGTTAAGAATTAAATGTGAATTTGTGGACATTGGAACTTACTTGTGGTCCCAAGATTTGGGCCAATTTCTATGGATTATTAAATTTAAGAACAGTAATGAATCCAGATCCGAAAGTGACATGGATCCATATCCGAATCCAGGTTCAAGGGCGTTATAAAGATAATTTCTATTAATCAAAAAATATTTAGTACATCATCCAACTCTTGAGGCTACAAAGAATCTCTAGGGGACTCCCCTAGGCAACATAAACAAAAAAATACAAGCATCAAACAAAAGAAATGCTACTATGAGCATGAGTACAATAATAAAAAAACTATCTTCTACCCAAAAAATATGCAAGATATCATGCCCCTAGGGCAAGAAGTGGGTAAACAACCAATCTTAGTCACCCCTATACTTAGGGTCCTCATCATCTTCTTTTTTCTCTTGTCCTCTACCTTCTTCTTCCTCACCATCATCCTAATCATCATCATCACCATCCTCCTCATCCTCGTCTACATCATCAGGGATCTCAAAAGCACCACTACCAGCACCAGCAACTGTAAAAGTAACATCATCGTCAAAATGTCAAACCTCTTGGGATTGGTACATTGAAAGCCTCCTCATCCTTAGGCTCAACATACTATCTGAACCATTGATAGACTCCAACTCGATAGAGTGCTCTGGATGATTTGCATTGTGGCATGCCTACAGCTTTCTCTGATTGGAGGCAAGGGTCTTCTAGTTCTTTAGAACGCATGAAACCTTAAGCACCAAAGTGTGGAGAAGTCCCATCATCGTGGACTTCATTGAAGCAGAGCGGGCTCTGGATGGACCTGGCTTGAGTGTGGAGGTGGAGGGAGCTATTGTATTTGCCTAAATCAGGCCCATATTCTTTAGGGTCCCATGACCCACTGCTCTCCCATCCTTCCATCACTTGGTAGTGGCCTTGAACGGAACCTTCTGGGCTGCCATTATGTGTGTCACGAGAGTCAGCTAAGGTAGGCTGCCTATAGAGTGTCATGACTTGTGTGCTCGAATCATCATATAGTAGATGATCGATGGCATATCGATCCTCTAAGAATCAAGGATGGCGTCTATAAAGTATAATGTATCATTGATGTGGCTACTTTGATGAGTGGTGGGGATAATGTTCTAAGTGAAAATCTGATGTAGAACTTGGACCACTGGGTGAAAGTCCTTATGCTTCAACTCTTTGGCCCATGCCATAAAATGACCAAAGAGCCTCTCAACCCTAGCCCCCTTCTACTCCATAGAGAGCTTGTGAATTATAAATGCAATGGCATTGTTGGTGACACAAGGAATAACAAGCAAAGGAGAGATTTAGTCAGGGTCGACCTTGATGGCCACTCCATTCATTGTCGTTTAGAAGGAGTTTTAGTCATTGTTGACATCTAATAAGTTGGCATAGAAGATCTGCACAGCTTCCTCTTGGATGGATCCGTTGACAAAGAAGAGGGGTAGCCACTAACATCCCTCAAACATCTCTAGTAGTTGGGAGGTGTGTAGAGTCTAGGTCTCCACAAATCACTCATTGATTATGGATCTCTTAGAGAAGATCCTCTAGTAGCACTCAAAGATTGTGGCATCTCAACACAGAGAGAAGGAACCGATGTTCCTCTTCGATCATGGACATAGTGGAGATTCCACCATTGGCTTCTTCCTAGGATTCCAAGGTGGATTTGATAAGGAACCATCCTTGGACATAGTCTTCTTCATGTGTTGAGGCATTGCAAGAAGTAGAAAACTTCGAGTTTGAGAAGGGAAGGCCAAAAATCATGAGAGCTCTAGGGAGACAAAGAGGAGAAAAATCGGGTAAAAAATGAGGCAAAATCCTATCGGGTGCCTATTTGAATCGCATGCAAACTTTCTCCCAAAAATACCCTCTAGATCAATTACGAGATTTACAATCAATTGGGGCACAATCAATTGTAAGATTCCTAATCAATTGGGGCATAATCGATTGTGGATCATGTAATCGATTGCAAGACTAGAAATGAGTACTTTTAGCTCATTTTTTGGAGTGAGATCTCTCCAGTCTCCTTCAGATCTCAAGCCCTACTCCTTTTATGTCTAGACACTCCTACCAATACACATGATGTGCTTGGAAACCTCAACATGGTTTCCTTATATGGTGCACAATCCAATTACATTTTGAAGATACTCAAATTGCTTGGAATCAAGAGGTTTGGTTAAGATGTTAGCAAGTTGATCTTTGGTCTTGACATAGTCTAAAGACACAACTTTCTCTTCCATCAATTGACTGATGAAATGGTGTCTTATGTCAATGTGTTTTATCTTGGAATGTTAGACATGATTCTTGGAGATGTCAATGACACTTTTTTGTCTACAAATAGACTCATGGTGCCTTGCTCCAACTCGAAATCTCTTAGCATTTGCTTTCTCCATAGGAGTTGACAGCATCCACCATCGGCTACACTATACTTAGCCTTAGCAATTAACAATGAGATGGACTTTTATTTTTTGCTATGCCAAGAAAAAAGACTATTGCTTATGTATAAGCAACCTCCACTCGTGCTCTTATGATCCTCTACATTGCCAATCCAATCAGCATTTAAGTACCTCGTAATCTCAGATGTTGTGTCAAATGGGTACCACAACCCAAACTCTATAGTCTCACATGCTGATAATCATCTTGGCTGCCTTAAGTTGTGATTCTTTAGGAGCAACTTGAAATCTAGTACATGCACCTACATTAAAGGAAATGTCTAGTCTACTTGCAGTCAAGTAGTGCAAACTCCTAATAATGCTCTTGCAGTAGGTAGATTCGACCTTGGCTCTATCAAAGTCTTTAGTGATCTTGTCACTTGTGCTAATGGGGGTGCTAGCTGGTTTGGATTCTTACAATCCAAACTTAGAGACTAGGTCTTTTGTAAACTTGGTTTGGCTTAAAAAGATGTCATCACTGGTTTACATCATTTGAAGACCCAAAAAGAACCTTAATTCTCCTTTCATATTCATCTCAAATTTTGATATCATTGTTTATGCAAAACCATATGACATCTTCTCATTGGTAGACCAAAAAATGATATCATCTACATATATTTAAGCAATGAGTATGTGACCATTTTACTTCTTAATGAAGAGTGTTTTGTCAACCCTTCTTTGATAAAAATGGTGATCAAGAAGGAATCTAGTAAGTCTCTTATACCAAGCTCTAGGGGCTTGCTTGAGACCATATAGTGCCTTCTTGAATCTGTATACATAATTTGGAAATTAAGGATCCATAAATCCCTTAGGTGGCCTAAATATACATTTTCTTGGAGAATTCCATTTAGGAATGCATTCTTGACATCTATTTGATATAGCTTAAATTTTAAATGGCATGCAATGGACAAGAGAATCCTAATGGAATCCAATTTAGCAATAGGGGCAAATGTCTCCTCAAAATCAATGCCTTCTATTTGAGCATATCGCTTTGCAATAAGTCTAGCATTGTTCCTTGTCATTGTACCATGTTCATCATGTTTGTTTTTGACATCCATTTAGTACCAACAACATTCTTATTAGTTAGCCTTTTCATGAGAAACCATACATTATTCTTTTTGAATTAATTTAATTCCTCTTGCATGGCTAAGATCCAATCTGATCATTTAGAGTCTCCTTGATGCATTTTTACTCTATTATGGATGTGAAACAAAAGTGACTAAGAATGTTTTCAATTTATCTCCTAGTCTTCACTCCAATTTGAGAATTTATGATTCTTAAATTCTCTTCCATGGTTGTTTCGAATTTTCTTGATGGTTAAATCCTTTTTAACTTAAATTCTTTTACAAATGTTTAAGAATTCATTAAAAGCTTTGGATTTCTCTCTTAGAAATGCTAATCATGTGAATCTAGAGATATCATGAACCACCACCATAAAATATCTCCTCTCCTAGACTTTCCATTCTAGTTGGACCGACCAAGTTCATATGAAGAAGTTCTGGGTTTAGTAATTCCTATTGAGGTAGTTTTGTTGTGAGACTCTAATTTGTTTCCCAATTTGACAACCGTTGCACATTGGGTTGTCCACCTTAATTAGTTTGGAAAGGTCTTTAACTATCCTTTTTTGTTAAGTCTTGCAAAATCCCTAAAGTTGAGATGTCCTAATATTTAATGCCAAAGATTGGTCTCATCCTTTTGGGTCATGAGATAAGTGTCCCCTTGTTGAGAATGGGGTTCAATGGCATATCAATTGTCACTTGTCCTCACTCCTTTGGCTAGAATGTTGTATTCCTTATGATCCTCAATCACACATCCATTGGTATCGAATTGAATTTTATAGCATTTATCACATATTTGGCTTATGTTTATCAAGTTGTGCTTAAGGCCTTCCATATAAAGAGCCTTGGTGAGTTGTGGAATATCGGGGTTTGCTATAGTTCCTACACCAAGAATCTTGGCGGTGTTCCCATCCCCAAATGTGACATATCCACCTTAAGTTTCCTTAATTTTGATGACAACTCTCTTTCGCTGACATGTGTCTTTAACACCGGCTATCAAGATACCATCTTAATGATCTTTTGGCTCTTAGTGTGGTGTGAATGACCAAAGATTTATGGTCATCCTTTCTTACCATACTCTCTTAACCTTGGAAGGTTTAGAGTTTTGCCTTTTGGCACTTTGTTATTGGGCTAAATCCTTCTTCCTTTGAAGATTTCTATTTTCAACCTTTTGAAAATAGTTTCTTTTATTGACATTTTTTCCACTTTGCATTATCTTAGATTACATTCTCTGGGATTTTATGTCATCTTTCCTCTTTCTACAATCCACCTTTATGTGCCCTTTTAAGCCATAATAGTAGCAATAGAATAGGGGCCTTCTAGGTGTATGGGATTGTATTGTCTTCCTTCTAAATTGTTCCTCAAAGAAGGATTTTTGAACTCTTCTAGGTTTCCTATATTGATTAAATTGTGCACTAGTCTTCCTAAAAGTGGAGGCATTCATTTGGAAGCCTTGCTCCAAAGAGTTAGTGCTGATAAGCCCACAGAATTAGAGTAACTTACCTGGCCCACTGATATGAATGTAGAGTGAATTAAAGTGTGATGTATACCTTTTTAGAAAGGTCTTGAAGTCTAGTTTCCAACCCAATAAACAAATATCAATTTAGAGTTGTGTAGAAAAAGTTATGAGCATTTTAATACAAGGGGGTATAAGTTGAGAAAAATCCTATCCATTTGGATGGGTCTACGATCGATCTGGGACCTCTCAAGTCTCAATAAAATGCATGAATAGTGTTAAATCGATATAGGATTGATCCAAATGCCCATATTATGATTTTTTTAGGAAAATATATATTTTTTCAATTTGGGGAGTGAGACCCTCCTAACTCGACCCAAAACCCTATAAATATAATGAGGGAACCCTAATACTCTCATTTTACACAAGAAAGAACAAGAAGAATAGAGAGAAGGAAAAACAAGAAAAAAGCTAGGGTTTGAAGGATTTTGGGGATTATTGAAGAACAAAGCTAGGAACAAAGTTGTGATTTAATAAAGAGGTCAGAAATTATGCAATCTATCAGTTTTGATATAGAGTTCTTAGATATTAAAGGATTTAAGAGTTTTTCTTAAGTATTAAAAAGTTTTGAAAGCCAAAGTTCTGTAAAAATTTGAAAAAGGCTAAGTGAGGAAAAATCTGATATTTTTATTGTAGATATAGGTTTTGAACTTGCATTTGATCTCTGTATTTTAATCTGGATTCAAGCATGAAAGCATAGGTATATGAGTAATGTTTTCTACAAAATAGTATATGTATCACCATATTGCTGAATCTTATTATATGTTAGTTATACCTACATATGAGTTATAGAATGATCAATAAAAATGATTAATGAGGTAGGTTATATGTACAACAAGAGATTTTGGAAAGAAATCTATAGATTGTTTTAGGATGGCCAAGCAAATCCTTGTTTTGAAAGTAATACGGTACTAATAAATACTAGATCAAGTTATTGCTATATGTAAGAGTGTAAGTATATGTAGAATGATTAAATTATTAGTGTTATGATCTCTGTAATATAAATTGTTAAAGTTATGAACTTTGTTATATGAATTTCTGAAATATATGATCTCTAAAAAGCTACATGTTATGTTTGGTTTCCATGCAAACCTTTCATCATTTAAGGGTTATTGTAATGAGGCTCGAATAGACCCTTCACTGGAGATAGTAGGGCTTAATCAAACCCTCACCGGGGGTAATGAGGCTTGAACAAACCTTTTATTTTGGGTAATGAGGCTTGAATAGACCCTTTGGCAAGGCTATTGAGGCTTAAATAGACCCTTCGTCAGGGGTAATGAGGCTCGAACAGATCCTTTGGCCAAGGGTTAATAGGCTAGGCTGATATGACATTGTATTGTAATGCTTTGTCTTTGGCATGAGACTACTGAAATGTTATATATGAATGTTTGAATTCTATATGTGAATGAGGCTTGAACAGATCCTTTTACCAGGGGTTAATAGGTTGATATGACATTGTATTATAATGCTTTGTCTTTGGCATGAGACTATTGAAATGTCATATGTGAATGTCTGAATTCTATGTAAAAAAATGAAAGAATGAAAAAAAAGTGAAACTTAAAGAAATATTGAAATCTGAAATATGCAAGGAAGGAAAGTGAGAATGCTACATGTTAAGAAAAGTGATAAGAAAATGAATGAAAGTAAAACAAATGAACTAAGGTAAAAAAATGCTAGGTTTATAAGATTAATAGTATACGTTATAGTATAAGTAGCATAAGAAATTAGTATTGTAACTGATATTTTATTGTCTCTTATTGTCTCATC
>JAOXJP010133017.1:0-13551 GCA_025762735.1 Platanus orientalis | reverse complement strand
GGTTTAGGCTTACCTTGCCCTAGGGTTGATTGGATTTTACACTTTTCTTCTTCTTCCTCCTCTTTCTTCCTTTTGAATTTGGGTTTTTTGTTGCCAACCCTATGTTGCATGAATTTGGGGCTATTTATATCCCCAAATTAGTGTAATGGAGGGCTAGGATCAAGCTTGAGGGTTGCTAGATGGAGGGCTAGGATTCAATTTAGGTTTTGTTTGGTGGAGGGCTAGGATTAATTTAGCTAAAATGAGGTGGAGGGTGGGGATATGTTTGGCTAAAATGAGATGGCAGGTGGGGATCTATTGGTGTTTGTTGGCATGGATTGATGAGGTGGAAGGGGAGAATGGGAGATGCCTTTTGAGGCAATTCCATTTGTTGTAATCTTCAAGGGTGTGGCATGGGATGCCAAATGGGGGGGTTTGATTAGCACTCTAGGGATTTGAAATTAAAAGGGAGGATCTAAGGGAGGTGAGTGAGAGAGAGAATAGAAAGATTCTAATTGAAGGGTTGCAAAAAAAGGTTTAAAGATGAGAATGCATTTAATGTAAAATATTTAATTTTTAGCTCATTTGATGACTATGGCTACTTTCTAATCTTTTTGAACCTTCTCGCTACCATCACTCACGAGCTCTTGAGCTTAGAAATCAGCCCAATTAATGTCAATTTTAGAGGTCATAGATGCACCAGTCATGTTGGTCTAGTCAAAACCAAATTACGAAAAGGGTAAGGGGTGAAATCAGGGTTTTTTTTGCTAGAAAATCTCTCAGATGCATTTTGAAAGGGCAAGGTGGTAAAATTGATTCGAGAGTCACTCAGGGGTAGATGACCCCAAGTCCAGGTGATTCACAACTCCTGACTACACGAGATTACGGTACTCGAGCAGGAAATTAGGTCAAAAACCAATTTTCGAGCGATTTGATAGAATTGGGTAGGGAATGCTGTTGTTTTTTCTGTAAAATGTCGCATTGGGCCGTACCTGGGAGATTTGAAGTTTGGGGAGTCTTGGAGCTACGGGAGTTGACTGGTTGGTTGTTGGATTTTTGGGTAGTTGCTGAGACCTTTTCGAAGCAAATTCGCTTGAATAAATTGGGTTTTTGTAGCTGCCTGAAGCTAGGTGAAATTGAATGACTAGACATCTCTTGAACCAGGAGTTTATGAAATGCTTTATTGAGGACAGTGGTGAAAGTGAAAAAATGGCTTTGACCTTGCTACATTCTAAGTTCGAAAGAACTTTTAAGGGCATTCCACATGCCAAATACAGACAAAACGCATTTTTTATGGGTTTGGGTAAAAATGACTGCTTGGGTCATGGATTTTTTTGTAAATTAGTGTAGATCTGATAATCTCGACGCTCTAAATTTACAGTGGTGTAGCCACTACCTATTTGAATTTTTGGTTTCAGATACGCTCCCGGGAGTCAGTTGAGCACTTGATTTTTAGACCTAATTCGTTGCGCTTTTTAGAGTATTTGAGGGAATCTTAGTAGATAGATTTCGTAAAAGTCCTTACTCCTTAGACAGCTTTTTGAAGGCCTCACAATTTTGAAAAAATGGACACCAACTGATCCTGATTTGGAGGTCTGGAGAATATTTTAGATACATAAAAGTAAAAAGCAGGAAAATAACTTTTTAAGCTTCTGGGGATGATTCGAGATTTCTTATAGGTTTGAGACTTCAAAATTCTCTTCTCAAACTTGGAGACTTAAAGCTAAGGTCGAGGCTAAGATATGGCAACTGGCTTTTCTAGATTCGGAGGTCGGATGAATCTTTGAGAGCTTTAGCAAGGGTCATTTCTTGGTCAGGGTTATCGTAGATTGAGAAATTGGTTGTTGCCATTCTTGAGCAGTGTGTATCTTGTGATGAGTTCCATAAAGCAAGGAGACTCAAGGATGCATAGGATTTGAAATTACACCATTTAGACCATGGGAGAGGCTCTAGGGGTCATGTTCTGAGTAAAAAAGGTAAAATGGTAATTTTTCACACATGGATAAAAAAAGGTAAAAATGTGAATTCTTTGCCTATGATGTTTCATGAAAAAAAGGCTTATGTAGGTGAAAAAATTCAGTGATTTGGATGACAGATAGTGAATATTGAGCCTTTGAAGGTAGAAGGGTAAAATGGTAATTTTTCCATCTGTGATGCTTTGTTGGAGAAAGGCTTACATGAGGTGGAAAACTTATTGATGACATGAATGGGGTTCTAAAATGTGGACCCTCACAGTCCTATTGGTGCTTTTGAAGGGAATTAGGGTTTGTCCCGAAATGATGTATTTTGGGCTGTGATAGGGTGTTTTGACTGATTCATTTGCGACTAGAGTATTTAGAAAGACCTTTTTGGGGATGCTTAACTTCTTAGAGTCTAGGTTTACTCTTCCTAAGCCAAAGGTGCCTAGAGTCTTAATGCCTAGATGCTGTGTTGTTATCCTTATGTTATCATATGACCTGAGTCAAAATTTGGGTGTTGGCAATGGCCAAGATCCAATCTGGGTCATTTAGAGCCTCCTTGACTCGTTTTGGCTTTATTTTGGATGTGAAACAAAAGTGACTAAGAAATTTTTTAATGTCTCCTAGTCTTCACTCTAATGCTGGGATCACCAATAATGTCACCTCGTGACAACCCCTTGGTGAGCTTTTTGTCCTTGGGTTGAGGTTGAATTTCTTCAACATCATCCTCAGAACTAGACTAAGAAGAGTGCTCTTTTTTTTATCCTCTTGGGATTTCTCAATTTTTAATTGAGATAAATTCTCATTCTCATGGTTAGACACCACAATCGGTAAGTTTCCTTGCTTAGAAGTTGCCTCAAAGTCATCTATCGCTACATTAATTGACTCTTCCATGGTGTGAGTCCTAATGTTGTAAACATGGTAGGCTCTACTAATGGTGGGGTATCCTAAGAGCAATGCTTCATCGCTCTTTCTATCAAACTTTTCTAGATGTTCTCTATCCTGAAGAACATAGCAAGTGCTGCCAAATACTTTAAAGTATTTCATAGTTGGCTTCTTACCACCCCACAATTCATAGGCTATTTTAGATGTACCTGATTTAAGATAGACACGGTTAGTGACATAGCACATTGTGCTAATTGCCTTAGCCCAAAACTTCTTGGCTATGTTCTTGCTAGTGAACATTGATGTAGCCATGTTTAGAAGAGTTTTATTCTTCCTTTCAATCACTCCATTTTGTTGGGAAGTTTTAGGGGATGAACATTGATGTAACCATGTTTAGAAGAGTTTTATTCTTCCTTTCAATCACTCCATTTTGTTAGGAAGTTTTAGAGGATGAAAATTCATGTTTTACTCCTAACTCTTCACACCAATTTGAGAATTTATGATTCTCAAATTGTCTTTCATGGTCACTCCAAATTCGCATGATAGTTAAATCCTTTTCAACTTGAATCCTTTTATAAATGTTCAAGAATTCGTTGAAAGCCTCAGATTTCTCTCTTAGAAAAGCTACTCAAGTAAATTTAGAGAAATCATTAACCACCACCATGAAATATTTCTTCCCTCCTAGACTCTTCATTCTAGTTGGACTGGCTAAGTCCATATGAAGAAGTTCTAGGGGTCTAATAGTCCCTATTGAGGTAGTTTTCTTATGAGAGACTCCAGTTTGTTTTCCCATTTGACAACCTTTGCACATTGGGTTATCAACCTTGCTTAGCTTGGGAAGATCCTTGACTATCCCTTTCTTGCTAAGTCTTACAAGATCCCTAAAGTTGAGACGTCCTAATCTTTGATGCCAAAGATTGGTCTCATCCTTTTAGATCATGAGACAAGTGTCCACTTGTTGAGGATGGGTTCAATGACATACCAATTGTCACTTGTCCTCACTCCTTCGGCTAGGATGTTATATTCCTTGTGATCCTTGATCACACATCCTTCTTTACTGAATTGAACTTTATAGCCTTTATCACATATTTGACTAATGTTTATCAAGTTATGCTTAAGGCCTTGCACAGAAAGTGTAATGCCCCATTTCATACTAAAAGGAAAAAATTGTAATTTTATCCTTATAAGGATAAAATTATTCTTTCACATATTTAAACAGACCCTAATGTGGCTTATGATTCCATTGGACCAAGCTTGAAGTGTAAGACCTAGGTTGGGCCTCGAACCTGTCAAGTTTGAAAGTTATCCTAACTTTACATTTAGGGTACCTTTGTGAGCCCACTGACATAAATCCCGAGAGCATTGAAGGTCATTCCATACCTTGATGGAAATTTCTAGGAGTCTACTTTCTAGAAAAACAAATGGTGTGTAATTATGGGTTTTCTAGAAGAAGTTACGCTCATTTTCCCATAAGGTGTTTGTGTTGACAGACCCATAGATTTGAGGTAACTTCTTGGGCCCACTGACACAAATTCAGAGTGAATTAGAGGGTGATCTATAACTTGTTGGAAATTCCTAAAAATATACTTTTCAACCTAATAAACGGTTTACAAAAAGGAGTTTTCGATAGAAAGTTATGACCATTTTAGTACAAAGGGGTCAAACCTGGAAAAAGGGCATCTGGATGGACCCATGTTGGATAGATCCGCACTTAGTGGATTGATCCGACCCATTATCCCGATTGATCTGGGATCTTAGAGATTTACAAAAATTTTCCTATAACAGTGCCAGATTGATCTAGTATCCCTACGGATCGATCTGATGCCCCTTTGGATTGATCTAACACCCTTCATATCGATTTGAATTGACCCAAATTTTGTTTTTTTGAAGCTTATTTAATTTTTATTCATTTTGGGAGAGTGTGGGACCCCCAAATTGGCCCAAAACCCTAGAAATATGTATGAAAAACCCTTATAAAGTATCATTTAGGTCTTTAGACCCATTTAAAACAAAAAGGGGTAAGGATTAGAGAGTTTTAGAGAAGAAGGTTGGAGTTTTTCCCCAATTGGGTAAGTTTCACTTCCAACTATAGAAATCCTTCTAGATTAGCTTATTTTATATAAGAACTTCTTAGTTTCATTCATTTGATGATAGATCTAAATTGATTTTCTATAAAGGAAGTGATTTTGGGTGATTAAAGGGAAAAAACTTAAGGAAGAAGAAAGAATTTGAAAGGATTGTAAGTACTCTTGCAAACTAATGTCAATTCTTTCATTGTTTATTGTCAATTCTTTTATTGTTTATTGTAGAATTTGTAAGGATTGTAAGTACTCTTGGTCAAACCTCACAAGTTTGATTAAGTCTCTATGTAAATGAACCATGTGATACAATTTGTATTTGAACTCTAACGATAGGTAAATTAACCATTAAAAAAGTATGAAAATGAATATGAAAAATGACATTGACAAGTTCTGAAAAATGACTGATGTTACACTTATCATTACTTGTAACATGTACTCTTCCATTGTCCATGGCCTTGTTTATGTCTATGTTGCCCATTGATTGTACTCATGGACTGAAATGCTATTGCTTTTTATAGTTGAACTTCATATTGTTATCCATGTTCATATTACATAAGAGAAAACTATGTGTAAGCCTTGTTTTTATCACTTGGACTTGGTTTGCATTTATTCTTGTTGAGCTTGTCAAGCTCACATCAATTGACACAAGTTTGAGTGAATTGGTGGAATGATCGGGTCATTGTTGGGTGATGACGGATCCAATTAGAGAGATGTTTCTTTATTACATTTTCTATATGAGACTTTACTTGGAAAGTGTAATAAATTCAGATTTATGGATTAAATGTAATAGGATTTGAGACCATTATTATAGACTTGTGAATATCATGTGATTGTGGGCACCACTTTTATCATGCTCATAATCACCTTCCATTGAGTAGTTGGATAGATTTACATTTTCATTGCACTCTATTATTTTGAATGGAATGTTTATGGATATAGAATGTGAGTGATTAATGTTTTTGCTAAAGGTAAAGGTTTTTTAATCACGTGTTATGGATTTAATGATGGGCTATATATTGGTAAGATAGGAGGAAATGTCTCAAGTTATACACTTTCGCACATATATGAATGAATTGGGTTATAAGACTATAATATGATATATGATGTATGGTTGTCTATGTTATATAAACAAATTGAGTTGTCAATGTGACAGCTCCGAATCTGGGGCATACAAATGAGATCCGAGTCTAGGTTTGGGGGCATTACATAAAGAGCCTTGATGAGTTATGGAATGTCAGGGGCTACTATTATTCCTAACCCAAGGATTTTGGCAGTGTTTCCATCACCAAATGTGACATATCCACCTTAAGTTTCTTCAAGTTTGGTGAATAAATCTCTTTCACCAAACATGTGTCTTGAATAGATGATATCAAGATACCATCTTGATGTGTTTCCGGCTCTTAGTGTGGTGTGGATAACCAAACATTTTGGGTCATCCTTTCTTACCCATACTCTCTTAACCTTGGGAGGTTTAAAGATTTGCTTTTTGGCACTTTGTTGTCGGACTAAATCCTTATTTCTTTGAAGGTTTCTATTTTCAACCTTTTGAAAATAGTTTCTTTTATTGACATTCCTCCCACTTTGCATTCTCCTAGATTGCATTCTTTGGGATTCTATGCCCTTTACCCTCTTTCTACAATCCACCTTTATGTCCCCTTCTAAGCCACAATAGTAGCAATAGAATAGAGGCCATCTAGGTGCATGTGATTATATTGTTAGCTTGAAATTTGTTCCATGCCACCTTGGCATAGGAATAAGGGTTGTTTATCCCTTAGGTTCCTTTAGAGGAAGATGCTTGGTTGGATTGAGGTCTATTTCCAACCACTTGTGCATAAGATCTTGATTAGGGTTGCATGGATCTCTTCCAATCTCTACCTTCACTCATAGGTGCTTTACCTTTGAATGAGGTAGATATTTTCTTCTCAACCTTGTTTGACCTTTGATAAAGTCTCTGTGGCTCCACTTTTTCTTTTCCCTTCTTGGAAGGTTGTGGAGGTGGTTGATTAGATCATTTAGTTTAACAAAGCCGTTCTTAGGTCCTTGAGTTGGGGAAGAGGCATTGGCATCGGAAATATAACCTAGTTTGGTCATATCCCCATACTCTTTTCCTATAGTAAGCATCTTCTCAAACTTTCCATTTTCTTGGGCAAGCATTGAGATGTTTTTCCTCTTATCTTCTTCAAGCTTCTTGATTTATTTAAGGTAATCAAGTGACTTCCTTGTGAGTTGAGTACAAGTCAAGTTGAGAGATTTGTTTATCTCATTTAGAGTCTTGACTTGGTCTTTCAACTCTTGGATGAGTGAGTCATCACAATGAGACTCATTCCTTTCCTTTCCCTTGTTTTTGAGCTTTTCCTCAAGCTCAAGAACCTTGTTGGACAAGTTTTGATTATCCTCTAGAAGTCTTCTATTTTCATGCATCCTATTATCCTTTTCTAAGCCTAGAAATACTTTAGCTTCATTGATCTTCTTTTCTAATTCCACTATCTTTAGGCACATTTCCTCCTTGCCATATAGGAGCAAGTAGTTTTCTTCCATTGTGAGCTTAGCCAACCTTGCACTATGGGGAACTACCTCCCTTTCATAAGTTCCATTTTTGCTATGAGCTTAGCCAACCTCGCACTGGTCTCATCCTCTTTAGGAGGGGTTGCAACTTCTTTCCCTTTCCTACTCAATACCGATGGCCCACACTGTTCCTCTAAGTCAAACATTAAGCGATGCTCAGACTGTATGTGTGTAGTAGTCCAAAGTGGGGCGGTGACACAGATGGTTCCTTGCTTGTAGGACTGACCAAAGGAAAGCCTTGTTCAAAGGTTATGGAAGACAGTGGTTCAGAGATTGTGCCATGGCCATGAGACCCTCCC
Source organism: Platanus orientalis (assembly GCA_025762735.1). Classification (NCBI taxonomy): domain Eukaryota; kingdom Viridiplantae; phylum Streptophyta; class Magnoliopsida; order Proteales; family Platanaceae; genus Platanus; species Platanus orientalis. The sequence continues at coordinate 5,784 of JAOXJP010133017.1, read as the reverse complement.
TGCCTTAGTAGATATTCATACATCACCTTCTAGAACTCGGTGGCTATAGGGACTCGAGGGTGCTCATTGGAACTAGGTTAGTTGTGGGGTAGTAGAGAAGTTTAGGGTGGTGAGGAGAAAGAACCATGTGTAGGGGTGGCTGTCCAACCATGCCGGGACATGAAGTCCCCCCATCATTCGCTCAATCTCAGACTTATACCTATCCTAGAGGATATCTTCAGGACCCTTCCAGTTGGGAGGTGGATTTCCTTATGACACCTTTAAATGTGTAGAAGGTATGGAACTTGTTGTAGGCAGAGGCCTCGACTTGTCGGCCATGGCTTCGCTAAGTTGGGCCTTCTTCTATTGTCGAGTCTCTAAGGTAGCTATTGTGGCTTGTTTAACTTGCTGTGAAAAAGGGATGCATTATTATTTTTGTAGGGTTCATTCTTTACATTCATTTATATTTAATAGCCATATATTTTTAACAAGTGCATATGTCATACATGTGAATTCATATCCCTTTATTAATAAGAAGATTATTGGAAACAAAACTTTGTACATATATATATATATATCAGAAATGGTTACAAAAGAGAGGGGGTACTTGCCTTATTACAAAAGTATATGGAAATTAAGAAATAAACTAATGATCAGGTACCCTTGGTGGGGGTAGCAGAGGTGGCACTGGTTCATAGCCTAAAGAGAAGATTTGCTTTCTTAGCTTGTGAACCCATGATTGTATCCACAGATCCTGTATGAAGGCCATGCCATTTCTGTGACTCATCTTAACTCCCAAATCATCATGGGAGATCCTACTATCATTGATCTCACTCTTTAGGGAGTGGATGAGCTCGGACTGGGTCTCTTTCCAACGTTGAGTACAATCACGCGAGATCTTGACCTCTATAAGCAGATGTAATGCAGCCTCTAAGGCAACCTTGGTTTAGGTATGTAAGGCCAGCTCTTCGGCCAGGTCTAGTAAAGCTTGCTCATGCTCCATCTGAGTATGAGAAGGCTCTGTCTGTGATGTAGGTGATGACTCATTGCATGGCATCTTGTTCGAAGAAGGCAACGCGACAGGGGTGTTAGGCTATACAGGAGGTCTGTGAAGGAGCCAATACTCGTAAGATGATGACATTGCTTACACTTTTTCAGATATAAGTGGTAAATGTCAAGTAGCTTTGGTATGCAAGTTGTCCCATAAGGTGGTCAAGAGAGATGGTATGCAAGTAGGTGTATGATGATCAAGCTTAACTATGTCCTGAAAGACAATAGGGAAGTCGAAGAGATCTTGCCTGAGGTTAAATTGTCGAAGAACGCATATGCGTACATAGGGAGTGCTTTGAAAAACCAATCTAATGACCAATTATTCTTGATCTTTTGTGAACAGATGTGGATAGCGTGCTTTGTTCCACTTGGCCCACCAAGTGACATGTTTGGCAAGCACACTGGACAATAGACTCTGATAGTCAAATGTCGTGGCTTTGACTAGCAAAGTCTGATTGTTGACATGTACCTATACTGGAGTCAAATCATGAGGTACATAGGTCAAAAAAGATGACAAAGTGGTCCAAGCCTATAAGAAAGTCAAACAATCATGTAACCAACCTCGTCAATGTTGAGCACAATGAGAGGGACTAGAAATAGTCTTCGATATGATTGTGGGTGCTAGGGTTTTCTTTTGTAAATGTTGTCCCAAGATGTCGAGAGGGACGTCGTTGATATGATGACAACTATGTGACAATAAAAGTTACCCTAGGACAACCAAGGTGAATGCTCTAAATTTAGTCGGGTTTGTAAAATTACCAACCTTCTTCCAACTTCTCCAATAAGAGGTCGAAAGGATAACGTACATATTCCCCTAAAGCTTCTTTAGGCAGGGAAGCTTTGGAGATGTCAAATGCATGGAAGTGTTTGAAGTAGCTAGGCTTGTGGGTCGGGATCACGATAGCAATGCTGAGGCAATGCTACCAATTCAAGAAAGACTCAAGTTCTTCAATAGTGGGTGTGAGCTGTTATTCTCCAAAGAGGAAAATCATATGTGAAGGGTCCCAAAATGAAGTGGTTGCCTCTAATAGTGGCTAATCCAAATTTCTCTACGCTAGTGTTAATATTTCTCCAAGCTAACTTTGGTTCCTCCAAATTTCCCGTTCCTTAGGGTGAAGGACAATTAGTGAATTTGTAAAATTTACGGATGTTATGGAGTATGAATCCAAGCATACAAGCCTTTGATCCATGTCTGTAGACACGAGTATGAATAAAGGGTTAAAAAAGTCATTTTATAGTTGAAAGCAAAATTCTATAGAAACTAAACCTAATGTCTAAATTTTGATCCAACACCTAAATTTAATTCCGTTAAAATTCAGATGTTGAGAGCATAATCAAGTGTTGGGATAGTTACCGGTAAAAATGCCTAATGCCTAAATTTAATTTAATTAAAATTCAGGCGTTGAGAGTACAATTAGGCATTATGAGCAGTTATTGGAAAAAATGCTTAATGCCTAAATTTGCGTCAACACTTGAATTTAATTAAATTAAAACTTAGGCATTGTGGATATGGGATGCCCACTTCAGCTCGCTGGTCGCCGATCCCTCCTTTCTTTCTTTTCGCGAGAGAGAGGGATTTGGGCTTTTGTTTTAGAGTAGCTACTAACTCAGGGATTAACTGACGAAGTTGGACATCGGTTCTCCTCTTCAAGGGAAGATGAGAAGTCTAGACCTGAAGGTCTAGGGTTTAACTACTAACACTAGTTTGTGTTCCTGAGATTTATGGTAAGTTGTTTGGTTGGACTTGGGGAAGGTGTTAGGCACCCTAAATACCCGCCTTTATAGGGCCACTTCTCCCATTCATACGAGTTTTAGTCTTTTATCAATGCCCATGCTTTGTTAATGTTGAATTGGAAGCTTATTGGATTTTTCTTAGGCTTAACGCCTGATTTTAGTCTCAATGCCTGATTTTAATTCAGGATGAAAATCAGGCATTGGCTTATGAACAATCCAGAAACTGTTCTTTATTTTGTCCTATTCTAATTGCAAGAGACCACTTATGGGTTAGATCTTTAGAGGGATGATGGACCCCTCCAAATGGTTCACTGGTTGATTCCTTAGGGTTAGGTATTAACCTTAATGGAAGGGAAAGAAAGGGAAAGAAATTATTTTTTCTATCTTATAGGCTCAACGCCCATTTTTTTATCTCAACGTCTGATTTTCCAATGCCTAAATTTTAATTCAAGATGAAAATCAGGCGTTGGGGAAGCTGATCAGATTAGCACCTTTGTGTAATCTTTTGGGATGCTTTGGTGGGTCCCAGCACTATGGGACCCATGGTTTGGGTTAAGGGAAGTTTCCAACCCTAGGGGTCCTGGATACAGGCCATGTGGATATATAATCTCCCAAAGTAGGCCACATGATCATCCATTACAAGCCTAACACCTAGTCTTTGGTCTGACGCTTAAATACTCAATGCCTGAATTTTAATTCAAGGGAAATTCAGGCATTGGGTACTAAACCAGTAGCCAACTTAGGTTTTTGGGCCACCAAAGTGGGGCCCAGAGGGCCAGGATCTCTCCTGGTTCCATGCACTGACCCTAGGGTGGACTTATACTTAGCTAAAAACATGATTTTTAAGCCCAGGCTTAATGCCTGAAATTCACTCCAACAGCTGAATTTCCACTCAACGCCTGCAATTAAATTCAAGCATTGGGACAGAAATGAGAGCCCATAGAGGTGCACGTGCACATGATTGAATTTCAGAGGCTAGGTCTGCCATGGGATAGGGCTAGAGAAGAATCAGGGCTCCCTGGCATGGGTCTCAGATCTCAACGCCTAATTTTTCTCCTAACGCTTGTTTGTTCAATGCCTAATCTTTAATTCCCTAAAAATCAAGCATTAGTTACTAGGAGAAAATCCAGTAAATGGATTTCTTGATTTTGGAACCCTTAGGATTTTGAAAAAAATACAAAATTAAGCATGCTAACAGGCAACATATATATGAACATCATATAAAAATTTGAGCTTTAGATCATGCATAGAAAATTCAAACTAAAATCACAAAATATTTACTAAATTAGGTATCAACAGACCCGGTTTTTGGGTTCTGTTTGGAGGGCCATCTTGAGGCCTTCGATAGCTTTTAAAATCACGAAATTAAATCTAGTATCTAGCATGTATGTCTAGTCTAACATAATCAAATTTGGGCTCAATCAGCTATCTACAAAATTCACAAGAAAATTGACATCAAAACCAGTAAAAAAATGGAAGCAAGTAGAGACTGTTGAGCCTCTACTATATAACCCGAATTTGAGCAGTGCACTAACATGAATTAGACAGCATAACAGTGTTAATTTGACATATGAACAATGAGAGAGTGAATGAAACTTAGGTTTAGGCATGCCTTGGGTCTAAGTGGCCTAGGGTTAATGAATTCTTCCTCTTTTCTTCTTCTCTTCTTCTTCCTCTTTTTCTCTTAGGGTTTTAAGGTTTTTTGTTGCCATCCTGATCTTACACGAATTTGGTGTAATGGATGGTTGGGATTGGTCCTAAGCTTAGCTAGATGGGGGGCTAGGATGATTTTTATCATAAATGAGGTGGATGGTTTGGATTAAATCTAAGTTTTGCTAAGTGGAGGGTGAGGATGAGTTCAGCTAAAACGAGGTGGAGGGTGGGGATGTGTCTAGATAAAATGAGGTGGACGGTGGAGATTGATTTGTGTTTGTTGGCATGGATTGATGAGGTGGAAGGGGAGCATGGGAGATGCCTTTTGGAACAATCTCATTGGTTGCAATCTTTAAGGGTATAACATGAGATACCAAATAGGGGGTGTGATGGGCTCTCTAGGGATTTGAAATCCAAGGGAGGAAGGTGAAAAATCAGATGGGAAGATGCCAATCCAAGGGTTGCCAAAAATGGCCTTAAGGTGTGAATGCATTTAATGTTAAATATCTTAGCTTTAGTTCATTTTAATAAATAATGATTTTTTTAATTTTCAAACCCTTTCTCTGTAGTCATTCCTCGTGAGCTCTCAAGCTTGGAAGTTGGCCTAGTCAGTGTCACTTTCAGAGGTCGCAGATACTCTGGTCGAGCTAGTTCAGTCATAACCAAATTACGAAAAGCCAAGGGGTGAAATCAGGGTATTTTGATCTAAAAAGCTCTCAAATGAATTTTGAAAGGGAAAGATGATAAAATTGATTCAAGAATCACCCAGGGACAGATGATCTCGGGTTCAGGTGAGTCACAACCTCAAACTTCATAGGATTATGGTACCTAAGCAGGAAACTGGGTCAAAAACCATTTTTTAAGCGATTTGACAATAGTGGATAGGGAATGCTATTGCTTCTTCTGTAAAATATTGTCATGGGTCATATCTAGTGGATTCGAAACTTAAGGAGTCCTTGAGCTACAGGAGCTAAGAGAGGTCATTGGATTCCCCGGCAATTGTTGAGAGTTTTTTGAAGCAAGGTCGCTTGGAGAGATTGGGTTTCTATAGCTGCCTGAAGCCAGGCGGAATTGAATGACTGGATATTTTTTAAACTAGGAGTTTGTGAAATGCTTTTTTGAGGGGAAGGGTGAAACTGAGAAAATGGGTTTAACCTTGCCACATTTTGAGCCCGGGAGAACTTTTAAAGGCATTCTGTGTGCCAAATATAGACGAAACATGCTTTTTTCTGGGTTTGGGCAGAAATGATTGCTTAGGCCATTGATTTTCTGCAGATTAGTATAAATTTGATAGTTTTGAGGCTTTGTATTTATAGTGGGATGGCCATTAACTAACTAAATTTCTGACTTCAGATGAACTTCCGGGAG
>JAOXJP010133006.1:0-13552 GCA_025762735.1 Platanus orientalis | reverse complement strand
TATATATATATATATATATATATGAATATATCTCTCATATGTGATTCACATATATGACATCTTAAAATATTTACAAACATCTTTGCACCTCTGTTTTCTGCAGTAATATGTTACTAGGGAAGGAATGCCATGGTTTTAGCTTCTCCCTGTTTTATTTGCATTTTTTTGTTATTGAAAAAAAAGATGAATAAGATTAATCAATATAACGGAATATTAGTATACCGATAAATTGTTATTTTATCTGATAAATTATTGTAGTAATTGATCAAATCTGTTAAGATGTCAATGACTTAATTATCAACATCACTGGTATTATTTTAAGTTTTAAAGGGAGAAAGTTCTATAAATTATTGCATTAGAAACAATTTTAGTGTACTATTTATCAATGGATAAATATCAATTTATGTCTTTGATTGTCCATTACCCGCAATAGTTCAATAATGTACGAACACCTGAAAAATACCCAATACTCCATCAAATGAATTCAAGATTTATTATAAAGTAACTCTTTTGAATTGAGTGGTTAGTAATTGTATTATTTGGATGCAACTGTGAAATTCTTTGAAGTTAAAATACAGAAGGAATTTGGGTTGACCCATCTAGTGTTCGGTCAAGATTGGGTTTGTTGGATTCAGGTTGGGCTCAGGCAAGACAAATGTAATGCAACTTAAAGCTCGCCTTGACTCGGGTTAGTACGTTGGGCAACATGACCAAAGCTGAACCGCTTATACTTGTTTATTTTACTTTGTTTTGATACGGTTAGTCTTGGCACACTGACGTTAGGGTTGTCAATCAGGTTAGGCCAGGGTTAGCCCAACCCAGCCCGAAATAACAATATTTGGTCATGGTTGAGTACACATCCCTTCTGATTTTTCAGCAACTCTACCTCCTTCCATGAATATTGATAAAGGTATCAAAAAAATTCAAAGAGGATCGTGTCCGCTCCGCTTAACTAATGCTAACCTTCGCTCGGTGTCAGGGTGCAGGCACATCAGCACCGAAAAGTGATATGTGCCCCCTCAACAAGTGTAAATCACTTTTCGACACTGATGTGTCCGCCCCCTGACACCGAGCGGAGGTCAGCAGTTTTTAGGGAGCAGACACAATCCTCCAGGCAAAAATATTTGGGCTCAAACTTGACCCAATTTTTTTAAAAAATGGGCTTTGGGTCAAGTTTGGGCTAGTTTGAATTTAACAGTTCATAGGTTACTTCAGACTGGGATTCCAGATGATACATATATATATATATATACTTCCGGCTGAATTTTTATGAGATTACGGTTAGATTATTCTATAGGAATGGGGGTAGAGTCATTTTCTTTCTCTTTTTTTAGCCTTGTTGGGCCAAACTTTATATTTAACTTAGTTAGGGCAAGGCTTGCTTGTCATTACAATATATACACCGGGCCCAGTTGGACTTTGGGCAAAAATAATTTGACCAAGCCTGGCACAAATATATTTTTGAAGCTTTGCACTTTAAACTTGGTCCAGCCGAAGTTAAACTTGCGCAGCCCGCTTGCTCTTCAGGCTGAACAAATTGGGTTTCCAATGGCCCCAGATGAAAGCCCTTTAAGTTATTAGACCTACCTTACATAATTACATGTAAGGGATTAAATGTTCTACTCCCAAATTGCTAACTCCCCCATGTTCCTAGAAACAAAGGCAGGCACGTGATGCTTTTTTTTAAAACTGTTTTATGGTTTTAACCCTATACACCCCAGCCTCTGTGCATGCGGTGAGGATTTTATACGCTGACCCCTAACCTCCGCTCCTGTCCGCCGATTGTCAAGCGGGCGGAAACATCAGCGCCGAAAGTGATTTTCACTTTTTTGGGGCATGTATAAATCACTTCTGACACTGATGTGGCCACCCTTTGACCTAGGCGTTTACATAAGCTGAGCATAGAAAAGCCTCACCACTGTGCATGGGGGAGTAGACAATATGGGAGTCATACATTAGGAGCCCGTTTGGAAGCCACCTGGAATGTAATCATTCATTTCATTTTAAATTTCCAAGGCATTTGTAGCCATAAAGTGATGGTTCAAAATGAACTCATTCAGATTTATAATGAATTGCTAACTAAAATTAGAAATGAAATCTTCTTAGGTTTTTTATAAAATGAAATAATATATATGTTATCTAGTAAAAATATGAATGAGTTCATTTTGAACCTAGCACCTTATGGCTACAAATGCCTTGGAAATTTGAAATGAAATGAATTCATTAGAGGTGGCTGCCAAACATGGCCTTGGTAAACTAAATCCAGCAAATCAAAACCCAAAGCTAAATATCAATCGTAGCTTGGAGAAACAGTAGAACATTTAAGCCAAAAGATATTTGTTGTTTTATCTCTCTCTCTCTCTCTCTCTCTCTCTCTCTCTCTCTCTCTCTCTCTCTCTCTCTCTCTCTCTCATGTTCAATACATTAGACCCGAAAATAAAGCCTAATCAATTGAAACTGTGATAGTAGCCATGCAAGCTGTAGCCGCAGTAGCTATGGTTTTGGAGCATTGGGGATTACGGTTCTCCACTTAATCCTTTTTATTACGAAGTTACCCAACGCTGTAGTGATGTTCTTCATATTTATTTATGTTAAAAACATGAGGTTCAATCTCAAAATGTCAACTTATTGAGAGGAGTGGCCCAAATCTTTATTAACTCAAGACCAATTCTATTTCTAGCTGATGTGAGATTTTTTGCATTCCTAACAATTCATCCCTCGAACAAGACCCACGAGGTTCACTTGGCCTTCTTTCAAACGAATATCTTTTCTGTCCACATCTCCCTCATACTAGGGAGATCACACTCCATCGAGATAATCCACTACATCAGGGGTCACTATGTTACCATAAATCTTCCGTCTCGTGAACTTTTCATGGAAAATTCTCATTCGCGAGTAATAAGAGGGGCCCACCACCTTCGCATTTTTTTGTCTAACCACTATTCGGGAATTCATTATGAGACATATACTTGACTCTTTCGAGGTTTGGCTCTTATACCACTTGTAAATCATTTTTTGGAAGCTAGAAAAAGTATTTATGCCAATTTTAGTTTTGGATATTTTTTAATTTTTAATTATTATTATTATTTGTTGATTCTACTATTTCATTACCATCATCAATATTTTATTATTATTATTATTATTATTATTTTTTAAATTTACCAAAGCAAACACAATTCGGATTTCGGAATTGATTCTAAAAAGGAAATCTTGGTGGAATCGAATTGAGAGCCATGTAGTGTTATCCAACGCAACCTTAAACCTTGGTTCCCAAGTAAGAGCCGCTCACTAAAGTTTTTTCTCTTCTGGTATCTTGCCGCCTACTGAATTGAAACCGCTGACCCTTGTTTCTCAAAGAAAATCTTCTCCTGCGGGGATACTTATCCGCCAGCACAGGAAAAAGACACAAACCCAAAAATAAGTGAAATTCACTTTTTTGGGATACATGTCTCCTCTCGTGTGCATGCAGAGAAATCTGCTCACACAGGAGAGGATCCTTTTAGCCTTCTTTTATCAAAGTTGTCTCGTAACTTGCAGCGCGAGAGATTCCCACGTAAGGAACACTCATGGGTCCCGAGTCAGATTGACTCAATCCTTAAGCATCAGTTAAGGTCACTATGCATGACGATGCCGCTCCTGACGTTTATAAGCTGACCTAAGCCTGTACCCTTCTTCTTCGTGAAGGATCTGATAATAGCCAAATTTGTTTGTTCTCCGTGTCCCTACATCATAAGCAATCATAAGCAGACACGTGATGTTTTTTAAATTTGGTGTTCCTTTTAACACAAATGTCCTGTGATAAAAATGCCCCTACAGTGTATGTGGTGAATTATAAACAAACATGTATTGTTTTGGGGGGTAAAGGGGTCCAAAAAAGTGTTCAGCTGGAAAAGTAGGTGGTCAATAAAAAACATCAAACTCAAAAAAATCATGTGTCAATCAATGCACGATAATAGAGGTCTGTCTCAAAACAGACAATCATTCTCCTTCTTCTAAATGGGAGAGGATTTTCTATGCCAACCCTAACCTCCTCTAACTTCCGCTGAGGATCAAATGGGTAGAAACATCAGTATTGAAAGTGATTTTCACTTTTGGGGGCGAGTGTAAATCACTTCTAAAGCTGATGTGGCAGCCCCTTGACCTCAGCAGAGGTTACAACCGGTGTAGAAAATCCTCATCCCTTTTAAATAGGGAGTAAATGTTTATTTGAACATTTTTAATGGTTTTAACCCTATAAACCTTTTTATTTATTTATAAGGGAACCTATTTCTTCAATAGAAAACTATTTTTACAGTTTTAACCCTATATGTCTTTTTTGAGTGGGGACACAAAGGGACAGACTAATTATGTGTAGCAGATCCTTTCTTTTCTTCTTTAACATATGATTAGCGGGAAAAGATCCTATCTTGTTTGCTTATGACCGTTTATGACCTGTGCATGGTTTGGCATAAAACAATGGTTATGTATAAGTTGTACACATCTTTTTATGCCAAACCGTACACTTATATTGTGGATAGGTCCTAATGGGTCATAAGCAGGCTGGACAAGATCTAAACTCATGGTCAGCTCAAGTAGTTTAACGCACTTCATAAACAAAACTAAAATTGATAAGTGTCTTCTTTGGGATCAGTTTATGAATGCTTCCCTTAACAAATGCTCATCACTGCTCCTTGTCAGGGGTGGACACATCATTGTTGAAAAGTGATTTTCACTTTTTGGTGCTGATGTGCCCATCGCTTAGGAGCAGTGGTTAGCATTCGTTAAAGTGAGCATTTTTTATCCATTCACGTCTTTTTGTGGATCTTAGTTTGTCATGTAATTTTTTCTTTCCATGCAATAGGCTTTAGTGCTTTAAGCTGATTGAGGTTTGGTGAGGGATCGGTTTATGAGTGCTTCCCTAAACAAATGCTCATCACTGCTCTTTGTCTGGGTCAGACACATCAGCATTGAAAAGTGATTTTCACTTTTTTTGGGGGTGTATTTTCACTTTTCGGTGCTGATGTGCCCGTCACCTGACAAAGAGCAATAGTTAGCATTCGTTAAAGTGAGCATTTTTTATCCATTCACGTTTGGTGACAATTTTGAATCATCTCCGGTCTAAAAGGACAGGTACCTCTAACAATCAATCAGTGCATGACATGTGGTTTGATAAGGGATGTTTGAATCTATATACATGGTCAAAGAAGGGTATTACAATAAATATGAGTAACTGTATTTGTTAATATGCCCTTTTTCAGAGACATCATGTCATATCGTAAACAGAGATGATGTGAGCTCAGTTTGGCAACCTATATGAGCTCATTTATCTCTTGTCGTACCGGCTAGATAATCATGCCAACACCAAACAATGCCTGATAGAAGCCTAACCAGGACGGCTTGTAAGTATAAATGGGGGAGAGTGGATTGTATCCGCTATTCTTATCATTTGCTCCTCTCAGCATCCTGTCAGGGGCGGGCACATCAGCACCGACAAGTGATTTTTACTTTTTGGTAGGGTGCATTTCACTTGTCAGCGCCGATGTGCTCTAAACGGGGAAAGGATGTTCAGTCCAGGATTTTGTGTAGAGAACGCTAAGGAACGTTATATATATGGATTAAAATGGGTGGTTGATAAAAAATGTGTTTCATCGAAAAAAATAATGTGAAGATTTCAATTTTCTATAATGTAGAGAAAGATAGAGAGAAAGACCGCGGATTTAATTATTAGAGAAATATAAAATAGAGATAAACATGAGAAGAAGCCACATCTAAGTGTTAGTAGTAGGAGGAGGAGGAGAGTTGCTGCGGGTTTGAGGATAAACAACTTTTGTCACCTCATCAAAGATCTTCCTCTTCACTTTCCCCCTCTTCGGTGGCATCATGGCAGAACCCTCTGGCAGTAGCAGTAGGAGACGGACCTTACCCCAGCAAGAAGCCCGAGCCGCCGCTTTGGTCACACTATCATTTGGCACTTCTTTCCTCCTGACTGGTTTGCCGTCTGCGTCCCCCATTTTCTTTGTGTGAGCCTGCGTGTTCAAATGTGAATTCCCTTGAATTTCAGGTGTTGAGCAAAGGAACTTAATATAGAATGAGGGATATGATTCAATGAGAGTGTCACCACATTGAGGTCAACTTTATAATCATCAGATTGAGATCCATGTATCAGCATGCTTCCAAATTTCCACAAATCCAATGGCTTCGAAGGGTGGAAGAAAAAAGTGAGTTAAGCACCCACCAAGTATGTATTATTATTGAGTTGGTTTTGATTGGAATAAGTTGTGGAGCCCCCCAATTAAATCACGTAGAATTCCAAACCACAGCACCTGGTTCTTTCTTCTTTTGTTAAAAGTAGAGGGCTTCACTCGGAAGTTTAGAAATAATTTGATTTCCACAGCCAGAAATAAAAGTCCAGGAATAATTTGACCTGGGATGGGAAAAAATGAAAAGAAAAAAAAAGAATATAAGGAGAAGAAGAAGATAATACAACTTCCAGGAGCAATGGTCCAATTTCATGAAGGAACTTAAAAAAGTGCATTCACAGTCCTCAATCAGGAGTTATGATCTGCTTCTAAAGTATCAACAGAACAAATGCTGCATAAAGTGGTGTGCAAAGAGCAGTGGTCCAATATCATGAAGGTTCCCCAGAAAAAAGTGCAGTCATGGTTCTTTATTGGGAGTCATGATCTTCTATTTAACCTTCAACAACAAAGTCCTGCATAAAATGGTGCACAATGACTAATGGTCCAATATCATCAAAGCTACCCAAAAAAAAGTGCATTCATGGTCCCCAGTCAGGTGTCCGGATCTGCAGTTTTTAAGTTTCGCCCGAACTTGGTGTGACCTCTTAACGAACAACTAAGGTTCTCGCTGCATCAGGGGTGGACACATCATCACTGAAAAAATAATCTACACGTTTTGGTGCTGCTTTTTACTTTTTGGAGCTGATATGTCCACCCTTGACACAAGGGGGACCTCAATCATTCATTAAGGGCCTGTACCAAATCCTGGGGGAGTTTTGGCACGTAAACAATGAAAATGTGACACGTGCTTTCTTTGCTATGTAGATGGGTAAAAAGATGGAATGCTTGTAATGCAAGTCTCTCTAGAAGAATAAATAAATAAAAATTAAACAATATTATATAATATTTCTTAAAAAGGATCTTCTCCCTGCTTATGACATGTTAGGGTCCTGTCTAACATGTGGCATTAGATGATTGGTGGGAAAAGTGAAAAGCATTTTTCAAAAATTGTGATTTAACTTTTTCCCTCTAATGGTATATTGTCACCTGTTAGACGGTACCTTAACGGGTCATAAGCGGCAGAAGAGAATCCGTTGCGAATATTCCCATCTTCACTTCCACCCCCTTAGCCCCATCATCATTTCTCATCTTGAATTTTCTTTCAGTTCACTGTTAAACCTCCTTTGAATCTATTCTAGTTTGGGCATCAACTTTCGGTCAGTAATAAAGCAGTTTGATTTGTAACTTGAACAACTGTTTTGGGTTGGCTATCTCTGCAAAGCTACATAATAAAATATTCATGTAGCTCGAAAATTCAACATTTGCAAAACTATTGGTGAACTTTATGTGGTTATCAATCCATCTGTTAATGAGCTTTTTGTCTTTGTCAACTGAGGAAAATTATTTGTGCTGCCTAGAAATACAAGGCTCCCCTGATGTGCTCTGTGCTAAGCTCCCCAAACCTAAAAAGTTTTTAGGAGTATTCTTGATATTTTACTTCTATGTTGCTTGTATAATAGGGTTAAAACCCAATATTTGAAAGTGAGTTTTTCAGATAACTAAAAGGCCGCCTTTGTAGGGCAATTTACTTGTCTTTTACGCAAACAACATTGCTACTGAACCACGTAAACCGTAAGTCTTATGTGTGATTTTTTATTTATTTATTTGTGCCTTTCTTTCACAGAATCTACTTAGGGACTCGATATCCTCTACAGTGGCCCCTTGTGCCACACGCTCCATGAGGTAAGACACAAGGAGGTGGGGTTCATTCACTTTTGAGGCATCCCAACACACAAAAAAAAAAGTGAATGAGTCCCATCCCCTTGTGTCTTGCCTCACGGGGCATTGCACGAAGGGAGCATTGCAGAGGATATCAACCCCTATTGAAGAGATGTTAGAAAAAACGAAAGCCATGAAAAAGCTATATATATATACAAGAAGGAATATATAGGACTTTTCAAGGATATCAAGGGGCGAAGGGGAGGAGAAAGAAAAAGTGAAGGGTTAATGAGAAGGGAGTGGATATCCAACTGGTGAATCAGCAGGAAATTCCTGCTGATTAACAACACAGTGACACACATTTGATTTTTTTTTTTTTTTTTGTGGTAAATTGTTCCTGATTTTTTTTGTCCTTTTTCCTACACATGTCATGATGTGGTTAGCTTGCTGATTCACCAGCAGACAATTCTTTCCCTGAGGCCCAGACTGGTGACATGAAAAGATTTTCTCATGACAAAATTTTCTCAAAAAATCATTTTTAAGCTGTTTGATTGTCATGACAAGTTGGTTTTTTCATGATTTTCTTCATTTCTTTCCTTTTCTTGTAGGATTTTCTTTTCTATTCTTTTCTACCCAATTCATGGCAACCAGACTGGGCACCTTAGGGAAATCAATCTCATCATCACACCATGAAACTTACAAACGTCATAGAGCAATGATAATGTGTTCTCATGAGGGAAATGAAAAAGACAAATCACACGAAGTGCAAGGATAGAAGAATAAAAAAGGGAGCAGATCGTCTGCTGGTGAATCAGCAGGAACTTCCTACTGATTTAACAACACAGAAATATGTGTTTGATTTTTTTTTTGATAAATTACTCCTGAATTTTTTTCATCCTTTTCCCTACAAATACATGTCACTCTGTGGTTAAACTCAACAAGTTCTTGCTGATTCACCAGCAGACGATCCTTTCTACGCATTAGCTCATTGTTTTAAACATATTTAGTCATTTATTTGCATTGAATTTTAGCTATTGCGACATTTTCATTTTATTTGAAAAGGTTTATGCTTTGAAATTTTTGTCCTAGACAGTGAATGTGACGATGTCCCTTGGACAATTGAGTTGTATATTCAAGCACAACTCTTCAACCACGAAATATGATTGTTCAGGTTTGTCTTTGCGAAGAGGTGTGAGCATTCAATATTTAAATAAAGTACACACATTTTGGAACATAGACAGCTTAGAAACTTTACAACTTTACACATGGTTCTGAGAACCGGACCGGCCATCAAACTGATAAGGTGAATGGTTTAGGTACAATCGGGTTTGACCGTTGGTTTATATGATCTAACCGCGGTTCACTTCAAATATAAGTATAATGTAATTATATACCAAAAAATAAAACCATTCATAATGCATTACAAGGCTTATGACTGGATTTTTGTTTTTAGTCATACCAAAATATCTAATAAAATATCAAAAGATAAAACAATTAATGGAAAGTGGGATTGGAATTTGGAAAGAGTAGTGGTCCAATATCATGAAGGTTACTCCAGAAAAAGTGCAGTCATGGTTTTCTATTGGGAGTCATGATCTACTATTTAACCCTCAACAGCGAAGTCTTGCATAAAGTGGTGCACAATGAGTAATGTACCAATATCATGAAAGCAACCCCCCAAAAAGTGCATTCATGGTCCCCAATTAGGAGTCTGGATCTATAGCTTTTAAGTTTCGTGCCCCTCAGATATGGTGCAACCCCTAAATGAACAATGAAGGTCGGCCCTGCATCAGGATGGGATACATCAGTGCTGGAAAAGTGATTTACACTTTTTTGGGGCTGCTTTTCACTTTTCAGTGCTGATGTGTCCGCCCCTAGTGCAGGGTGGACCTTAGTCGTTCATTAAGGGGTCATACCAAATCTTGGGGGAGTTTCAGCACGTAAACAATGAAAATGTGATGTGTTTTTTGGGTATGTAGATGGGTAGAAAGATGGAATGCTTATAATGCAAGTCTCTCTAGAAGAATAAATAAGTAAATAATATACAATAATCTCATCTTCTTCACTCCCATCCCTTAGCTTTGTCATCATTTCTCATCTTAAATTTGATGGAAAAACCACACTTTCCCTATTCCCTTGTGCAAATCAATGAGCAAAAACCAAATAGAAATATAATACAAATTATACTCAAAAGAACTAGTAAAACAAATAGTAAGAGAAGACACACCACAATGCACCAAGATTTTTAACGTGGAAAAACCACGGGACACTTGTCCAAACAAAATATTCTACTAAATAAAATATGAAATAAGTACAAGGTTAGATCTCATAAATATAAGAGAGTAACCAAGAAGCCTTAAAGAGAATGCCCCAATTTGTGGATGCTCATAATCCCTTGAAAAAATACCTTATCTTCACACCTTCTTCTTCAATCTTCTTTTATTTTTTTCAAGAAGAAAACCCCAACCAAAAAAGTACCCAAATCTCAAATAGAGAGTGATTGTTGTTTCTCTTTCAACAATCAATAAAAGATAGTGGAAGAGAAACCAAGAAAAAACTAGCTCCTACAAAAAGCCCTTTTTTTTTCTTCTTCTTCCTTCCAAAAACCCTCTCTCTCTCTCGGTATTTTTTGCTCTATTCTCTTGCTTCTCACAATAACCCCCTTCTTAGCCTTTTTCTGTTTTTCTTTTTCTTTTGCTTAGAGTCAAAAGACTCTTTTACCCTTTGGGCTTGAGTCCCACCTTTCATGAGAAGGGATGCCCAACAATTTCCCCCTCCCAACTCATAATGAGGGTTTCACCAAACCCAAGCCTGCAACATCTCTACAAAACTCATGTTTTTCTTTGAGTAGGGCTTTTGTCATCATATCAAAGCCATTTTTATCAATATAGATCTTCTCAAGTTACAACAATTTGTTTTTTAACATGTCTTGATCCCAGTGAGACCTCACATCAATATGCTTAGACTTGGAGTGAAAATTTGGATTCTTACTAAGGTTGATGACGCTTTGACTGTCACAATGAACCACGTATTTCTTCTATTTTACACAAAGTTCTTAAAAGAACCTTTTATCCACAACATCTCTTTGCAAGCTTCTATAGTTGCAATATATTCGACCCCTGTGGTAAATAAGGCCACATATTTCTGCAACTTGGACTGCCATGATATAGCTCCCCTTGTAAAAGTAAACAAGTACTCAAATGTGGACTTCCTGGAATCAATATCACCTGTCATATCCACATCTGTGAAACCTTCTAACACAGGCTTACCACCTCCAAAATAGAAACACATCTTAGAAGAACCATTGAGATACCTAAGTATCCATTTAACCGCTTCCCAATGCTCTTTCCAGGATTGGCAAGGAATCTACTAACAACACCAACTACATGTGCGATGTCGGGCTTTGTGCACACCATGGCATACATTAAACTTCCTACGGCTGATGCATAGGGAATTTTTCTCATTTCTTCTCTTTCATTCTTACTTAAATGGCTTTGCTTACTACTTAATTTGAAGTGGCGTGCAAGTGGAGAGCTAATTGGTTTTGTCTTATCTATATTGAACCTCTCAAGCACTTTTTCAATGTACCTTTCTAGTGATAGCTAAATCTTGTCTGTCTTCCTATCACAAGAGATCTTCATTCCCAACATTTGTTGTGTTGGTCCTAAGTCCTTCATGGCAAATGACTCATTAACTCTTTTTTCAACATGTCATTCTTGTTGGTGTTTTGTCCAATTATTAGCATGTCATCAACATAGAGCAAAATAATTAAGAAATCAATATAAAAAAATTTCTTAATAAACACACAATGGTCTAAAGCCCTTCTTTTATACCCATGACTCACCATGAATGAAACAAACTTTTTATACCATCGCCTTGGGGACTATTTCAACCCGTATAGGTTTTTCCTTAACTTGCAAACCATGTGCTCATTGTCTTTGACTTTGAAATCTTCAAGCTACTCCATGTAAATCTCTTCCTCCAAATCACCATATAGGAAAGTTGTTTTGATATCTAGTTGCTCAATCTCTAGGTTCATACTGACAACCAAACCTAATACATTTCGAATAGATGACATCACCACGTGAAAAAATCTCATCAAAGTCAATGTCTTTCTTTTGCCCAAAACCCTTCACAACCAACCTTACCTTGTACCTTAGTTGTGAGTTCTTGTCTTCAGTCTTTAATTTGAACACCCACTTATTTTTGAGTGCTTTCTTGCCATTTGTCACCTTCACTAAGTCATATGTATAATTCTTATGCAAAAAAATCAATCTCTTCTTGCATAGCTTCAAACCACTTCCTTTTATATTTATCAGTTTAAGCTTCTTGAAAGCTCTCTGGCTCACCCCCATCTGTCAACATAATATACTCATGAGGTGAAACCTCTTGGATGCTCGATGCACTTTAGTAGATCTTCTTAACTGACTTTTAACTGGTGGTTCTTAAGGGGGATGCACCCCTACTTCTTCTTGTTCAACATTACCTATAGGAACATCATCACAAATTGTCACACCATAGCCCTACGCATCTCCCCCATCATCATCATGAAAACCAAGAAGAGGAATTGGATCCATATCAACAAGATGATCTGCAATGGGTTGGGGTTTTCCAATTTTCTCAAAATCTTCAATTATTTGGTTTTCAAGAAAAACCACATCCTTACTTTTTATCACTTTCTTGTCAATCAGATCCCATAACCTGTAGTCAAATTTGTCATCTGCATAACCTAAGAAAATACATTGATTTGCCTTGTCATCAAGCTTGGATCGCTCATCTTTGGATACATGCACAAATGCCCTACAACCAAACACCCTTAAATGTCCATAGGAAGCTTCTTTCCCGGACCAAACTCTTTCTACAACATCTCCATCCAAAGGAGCTGAAGGAGATAGATTAATCAAGTAAGCTGTAGTACGCATTATCTCCCCCCAAAAAGATTTTGACAATTTTTTATGTGAAAGCATACACCTGATTCTTTCCACAATAGTGCGGTTCATCTTCTTTGCTACACCATTGTGTTGCAGGGTTTTGGAAACAGTTTACTCATGTTGCATGGCTCTTGCAATACTATTCAAACGGCCCAATATATTCGTCACCATTATCTGTGTGGATATACTTTAAAGTTTTTCCTACTTTCCTTTCCACCATAGCATGAAAGTGTTTGAAAACATCTAAGACTTGATATTTAGTTTTCAAAGCATATGCTCACACTTTTCTAGAAGCATCATCTATCAAAGTAACAAAATAAGAAGCACCACAAAGAGTTTTTTCTCTCATATGACCACAAACATCAGAGTAAATAAATCCAAAACATTTTCTTTTCTTTGGGATGAGTTTTTATGAAATGAAACTCTTTGTTGTTTACCAACTAAGCAATGAACACAACTATTTAAAAGTGCGCCTTTAATGCTAGTGAGTTCTTTCTTGGCAAGGATTTGTAAGCCCTTCTTGTTCATGTGACCCAACCACTTATGTCACAAATTAATAGAAGAATCACCATCTGTTGTGTTCACTTTACCCTTGTATAAGTGTGCTTGCGTCTTGTACAAATTATAACACATCTTTCCTCTTGCTATAACAAAAGACCCTTTGGTAAGCTTCCATTGTCCATT